>NDFZ01004209.1:897-16745 GCA_002192655.3 Mamestra configurata
CAACTCGGGAGCCACGTGGCCGTAGCGACAGTCAAACTATACACACGCGCTAGGCACTCGCCGTTACAGAGAACGTGCACGGTGTTGATTATGATATTGATAGTTGACGTTATTATTATTATTGATAGTTGACGTTGACACTGCTGCGCTGCCACCTACACGTTCGCTATTCCGGTCAGTACGGACGCAACCGGCCTCAGTACCACAGGCTCCCCTCCCTGCACGGGGCCTTACCGTCTGGCGTCTCACTATCTACATCCCTCACAACGTTTGTAAGGGTGCTCCCGTAGCCAACTGTTAGCTGGAACCGGTTCGCCAGCGCAAAATAAAGCCAAACAAATCGGATCCACGATTAAGCTCTAACCGGTTCGTAGGAAAAGTATGAAAACCGTCTGGGCCAACCAGCTTCGACACCCGCTGTCCACGTAAAAGGATGCCACACACTTCACAAAATGTTACCGACAACTTGCGCCAAAACTCGACCAACATGGGCCAGCAGTGTGGCATTATTAAAATCATTTTAACTTTCGCCTTAACTTACTTCTGTAAATGTGTCGCTAGACTAAGATACATGAAGATTTCAAACTGAACGAGCTTGCATCATTTCGATATAATCGCGTGCACGTTCAGTCAGACGGATGTGTGACCATGTTGAGGTGGGCTAAGAGAGTGAACGTGTTTTGTTGTCTTTTATTTCCTGCCTCTTGAATAATTCAGATGTTTTCATAACCACAGTTTCATATAGTCAAAATGATGTCTTGTAGTTTCTGCTATTGGAAATACACATAGCTAGTATACTTAAAATTAAAGCCAAAAAATAATAAGCTTCGAGATCTATGAAGCCTATTTTAAACTAGATCTTTTCTCGAGGCTCGTTAAGACTAACAATAAGAAGTGCCCTAAGGGTGTCAAACTACCTTCAAGGATTCTTATAAATTTAACCGCGGAGGACCTATACTCAATATTAATAATTCACCAAGAGAAATTTGGAGGTTAAAGCCAAAATCCTACGTATGACTTAGAAAATAGACACCAGTTTCGAGTGCTTAGAACATTGTGATAGATGTTCGGTACTTCGTCGTAATTTGTAGTGACGTGATACCTGAAAATATATTATGGAAGCGATACTTTCAACGATATTAAATATCAAAAGCCGTCAACAGGCGCCCACGATTTAAAAACATATTTTGAAGCGATATTTTATTCTACTTGTTATTTAAAAGCTGTCGTTTTGGAGTTTATTTGAAATTCTCGTCAGTGGTAATTAAACCAGTATAAGTTGGCCTCTTACGGCCGGTTTCAATTACGTATCTACCTTCAATCTACTGTCAAATTAGCTACCAACAGTAACTGAAACGTCATGTTACAAAGGCAAACATGACGTTTGGGCTACTGTTGGTAGCTAATTTGACAGTTGGTTAAAGGTAGATATACGTTATTGAGACCGGCCGTTAGTGAAACCCCGTAATAAATTAGGACAGATCAAGGTCAAAGTGTTGCCACCGATGTGCGGCTGACTGTGCCGTTTTAAATTGTATGGCATATAGTTGAGAAAAGGCTAGGCAGATGATGATGATAGGTAGACTAAAACAATGTTTTGTAAATATTGTATTTATATCCATACAGAAAGTCAAAAAAACTTATCGGCGGAAGGTGAAATTTAAACTACCTACGCTTTGTGTCTGTTACACGTTTAGAAAATTATAATTTTGTCGCAAATCGTGAATATGTTTAGTATAAAGTTTGTGCAATTTATTTTATGCCTGTGTTAGTAGTGTAATAAATTCTACGTTAACTTGTCAGTACGCAGCAATAATGTAGTGTCGAGTTTTAGAAATAGTTCGGTTTTGTAGCGCGTCCTCTTTGTCACACGGTCTATTTCTAAAAGTCGATGAGCGTTGTCATGTAAATGCCTAGCCTGCATGGTTACTGGCCTGCAGCCAACCTGTATCGACCAGTCGCAAATATTTGTGTTACCTATCTGAGGCCGCAATAAACAAACAGGACCTATGTGCTTTGGCCATCATGTGTACCCAGATCTTGATACTCCTTAGCTGCATGTGCTAAGAAAAAGTCCTCTTATCTCTGGCCCAGTGTATAAAGACAGCATTACCATATTTACCATACAGTAAATTCATGACGGTTGCCTATTTATATTATAAATAAAATGATCAGTATACATGAAGTCAGCAAAGTTACGGTTAAGCAGTAACCAGCCTTAGTGTGCTGAACTGCGAGTGGTCAAGTCCAAAAAAAAAAAGTCATTAGGTCACTCGGCACACATATTGCATTTAAAAATAGTTCAGATTATTTCCAGATCCAACAGCAAAATTTTCGCAAAGGTCGATAGTTATTTACATAGAGAAAATACAGGCGTGTTGTTATGTAGTTAATCCATGTTATTTTAAGGATTATATTGCTATTGCATTCACATCGCAGTCGCAAACTCAAAATCATCTCTAATTTCCCTACATTGATTGCCGCTGTGGAGATATTGCGATTTGAATTTGAACGCTTTCATTTATTTTTTTTTAAATGGGTTTGCTCTTGACTCTAGTCTAGGTCAGAGATGACAGAGATAAAGTCGACGATGGAGCGAGCTAACCCAGAAGAAGCTTGTTCTCTCTGATTTTGAAGAGATTAAGGTTTTATGCGTTCGGAAACACAGACGCAGGCAGAGAGTTCCACTCCTTTGCTGTAAGCATTATATAAGACGTTTGGAAACGTTATAAAGAAGAATAAAATTGGCCTTTTTTTTTTCGACGATGACCATTCGCAGTTCAGCACACTAAGGCTGGTTACTGCTAAACCGGAAGTAAAATTGGCCTTGACGTATTCTTTAAAGATGCTATTCTACTTTTCGACAGCAGAAACCTATCCCTGCGTGAAAATTAAATAAGTAGATAGATGGAAATATGGTAAAAAATGTTTTCTTCTTCAGTGACGCAGTAGTTTTTCAGAACTTGCAAATAGTCTTTCGAAAAGTAGAATGGCTCATACGTGACCTTGACCTTGACCCCGCGACCTTGTAATAAATACTTTCTCTCAGATCATAGTAAGTATAAAGTTATCTTTACCATTTTACTTTACTCAGACGGTTAGTGTAGTTTTTTTTTAAGTTGCGTACCGAAAATAATTCTAAAATAAAGGCAGAAAGATGATAAATCTACTTGTAAATGTTCTAAAAAAGAAACTCAGTTTTCCTTCACGAATTTATTTACTTGTATCTTGAATCTGTAGGTCTTGGCTTGACTTTTTGGCTATTACTAAAGCCAAGAACTACAGACATCTATATTATGTGTTGACCTTATCTGTCATTGACGACGAAGGTGTCAAAAGTAACAGACGAACCTCTTAGAACTAGCTGACCGTTTTACCCTTTCCATGCGACATTATCAGTAACTGTTATGTAGCCGTTATTAACGTTATTCACCGATAAATATACGATTCTTATCACACGATATTTTATAACATACTTAGAATTAAATGTTAATTGTATATTTTATATTTTAGGCTGTGTTTTCTTTTATTATTTAAAGTCTAAACAAAATTATTTTCGTTAAGTTCTTGCCCTACGTGAATGAAGTATTGTTTTGTATGTAATAAGTGTACATTTAGTGTTGTATAAAGATCATGATGCCATCATAATTAAATTGGAATATATTTTTAAATCGCATTTACCTTCATAAATAAATAATCGTTACAAACATTTTGTTTTATTGAAATTGTCACTGACCAGACCATGTCTGAATGATAAATGAATACGATGATACGTGTGATGTATTGCAGTTGGCGATAGCAGCAGATGATCATATCAGATTGACGATTGGTGATTCGTGAGCAGAGTACGTATTTATTGAGTAAGCTTGATTTGTCTCAATCAAGTACATAATGGACATGGCTGGGAAAAAACCCAGTGACGGTTAAAACAAGGGACAGGTTAAACAGAGTTAAACCTTTTTACAATCGCATCCATACTAATATTATAAATGAGAAAGTGTGTCTGTCTGTCTGTTACCTCTTCTTGCTTAAACCGCTGAACCGATTAAGATGAAATTTGGTATAGAGATAGTTCACGCGGGCTGCAAGTAATATTTTTATATAAAAACGAAAGGCAATTCATTGATTCACTCACTGATTAATCACGAGATCTCGAAAACTACTTGACCTATTAAGATGAAATTTGGCACGGAGATAGATTATGAGTAGAAGACAGCCGCTAAAAAGATTTTGGGATTTTGTTTTTACTAAATCTGAACAAATGAAGTCGCGGGCGAAGTGCTGGTTAAAATCCTCTTTTTAAATCAAAGGATCAATATAAGGCACTGCTAATTCGGATAATCATGGGGTATCTTGATAGCTAGGGTTTAAGTATGTTTGGATCCTAAAAGTAGGTAATAAAGAAAATAGTTAGCCGTGTGCTTAACGGTAGGAAGAGTGTCATACAGCGGCACAAACATGTGCATCTGTGCACATAAGCACACGGCTGACGATATTCTTAATTACCCGACGACGGAGAAACCAAAGGACGATTATGATTTTGACCGGTATCTATGTACCTATGTTTTTATTTTATAAGTATATCGATTCAGATGCGTGAATTTCATAAGGTATGATATGGCTTTATACTTATTTTAAAATATGCATTAAACAGAACAGGTTGTAATGTCTCGCAAACCTCTATAGAAAAGTGAGGAGCCTCCGACTAGACGTTGTTGTCGGGCAATTACCCGATGATTGATATTTGGGCTGTTGTATATGTTCAAATCGCACGGAAAACTGATAACCGTGATGCAGGATTTCTTTGACTTTGGTATAGATTTCGCTACGTTAGTTTTTTTGTGGCGGCACCGATGCCGTTACATGCATGTTCACATCTGTGACTGACGTATCCACCGTCTTCAATGCAACTATTTTTTAGTTCAAAATGATCAGCAGACCAGCAGTGCTATCGACATGAAGTGAGCTGTCAATCCGATACAAACACTTTAGAATGACAGTTCACTATATCGCTCATTTGGAGCGACAGTGACACAAGTGCAAATTTGTAAATTTTACACTACGCCAGTTTTAAGATTTTTTCCGGAATCCGCGCGCCAAAATGGAATATTTCAACGACTTTTCACTCTCTAGCGGACGTTTTTTGAACTTACAAATGAGACATTTTTACTCCTAACGTAGATTATCAGGCAGATAATTTTGGTGTAATTAGGTCAGTTTCGCATTTTTTTGCAGTTGTGTCACTGTCGCTCCAAATGAGCGATATGCTCATTTCACCTAAGTTTACGCGGTGAGGTGTTGACGGAATAGACCGGCTGATCAACCATCTGACTAACTGGTGCGGTATGAAATCACTCCAAAACACTTTTTTCTTGAGCTCCACCGCTAGAGAACAGCTGACGTTTCATCATTATCACGGTTACATGACAAGCAAGCGCGTGCCCTGTACGCCAAACGTGACCAATATTTGACAAAAAGTAGGTACAGGGCACGCCGATGCGTTTAGGCTCTGGCGTTCAAAAGGTATGTCACCGGAAAATTGCAGACTCCGTAAGATTGTAATAAATCTTGATTAAATTATAATTTCTTGATATATAAAAAAAAACGTTTTAATACAATAAGTCCCATCCAAATTCAATAGTTTCCAATATATGCGTGTCTTATTTAGAAAAAATTGTTTACAATTTCACGCGATATTTTACGGCGTTTGCCATTTTCCTGTGACATAATTATAATACTTACTTAAATTCTGGGAAAACTACTAATTTTCAGTTTTTCACGAAATTACTTTTTCAAATGCACGGCACCTCTCGCATATTAGTAGGTAACTTAAGAAATAAGAACAAGAAAAGAGCGATCACTTTCAAAAATATAATTTATTTTATCAACATTAAAATATGGAGTGCAATCAGGAATGTTTTAGCTTCCATAACAATATTGTATACAAAATTATGATAATATGTCTTACTTTAAAGTTTACACTTTACAATTACAATCTTTCTCGTACTTTACACAAGGACTTAAAAAACTACAAATAAAAACTTATTACGAACGATGGGCGTTGGGACGATATAGATTCAATATACCAGATTTTGTAAAACCATTATTGGAAAAGAGTAACTATGGAGTTTCTAGTCCGTTCTTCTCCATAAGAATCTACCTTTCCGAATGGACAGTAGAGTCACTTTATTAATGTAATATTATTATTTTACTGAACTGTAAATGATGAAGTTCAAAAGTGCAGTTTAATGGCCTAATTGAAATAAACGTTTTGACTTTGACTTAAAGAAAAGAAACAACGGTGGTTATCTGGGAATATAAGTACGTGGCAAGACTAGCCTAGGCGGGACCATGCGGTCATAAATTGGCTGGATACCTATACATATAACCGATTTTGACTGGCCTGTTGGTCGAGTGGTTAGTGACCCTGACTGCTAAATCGGAGGTCGTGGGTTCGATTCCCACCCAGGACAAATCTTTGTGTGATGAGCATGATCATTTGTTCTGTGTCTGGGTGTAATTTGTATAATATGTATGTATTTAGAAATATATAAGTATGTTTATTGGTTGTCTGGTTGCCATAGTACAGGGTCTGCCTAGTTTGGGATCGGATGACCGTGTGTGAGTTGTCCCAAGATATTATATTATTTCACAAAAGTCCAACGACGCAGTTTTATTTTCCAGCAGTATTTTTTTTTATGAGCACTTTCCTTTAGTTTGCCATGTGTTATTACTTTCCCGAATTTGATCTTTAGTAGCGACACTTTCGGATGATGCAATAATAGTGTGTTATATTTTCCAAAAAAAAAACAAAAATGCCGTTTTAGTTTTCATCAAAATGGGCTAGAGACTCCTTTCAATGTTTTTCAGTATTCCTCTTAATTTCGGATTTGACCATCCACGCACACTTGAAAAATTCACCCCGTATATATGTCACCGGAAAATTGCGGACTCCTTATGATTGTAATAAATCTTGATTAGATTGAAAATTTCTAGATATATAATGAAAGAATCGTTTTGTATACAATAAATCCCATTCAAATTCAATAGTTTCCAACATATCAATGTCTTATTTAAAAAAAAAAATGTTTACAATTTCACGCGATATTTTACAATCTTACGGCGTTTGCCATTTTCCGGTGACATAATATAAAACTAGCTTTTGCCGACTATGTACGCTCATATCCCGTTTTTTTCCGGTTCCCGTAGGAATTTCGGAACATCCTCTCTTAGTGCTCTCTTACACTCCCTATAGAACCTACATGCCAAATTAATCTCGATCAGCTTTCCACCACCAGAACCAGTAGTTTCGGCTGTACATCGCTGTCAGTCACTCAGTCAGTCAGTAACGGAAATATATATATATTTTTTTTATATTGTTTGTCAACATACAAGCACACAGGGCCGGATTCTAAATTGAGTATTTGAAGTTATGATCGTGTTTACTTATCCGATATAATATATTATAACACTTTGCCCGACCATTGCTGTGGAATCTTCTCCGTGAAATTCGCCCTTAGTAAGACAGGAGAAAAGCGGATAACTGGACGCTGTTTTAACTGCCTTTTATCATAACAGTTTTTGCGTTCATTCAAATTTTAAATGATTAAATTAATTTGAATGAATAAATAAATTAAGTAAATGTTATAATCCATTTTTATTAAACTACGAAACATTCAAATATTGTTATTTTATACCTGTTTCATATTATTTGTACTACAATAAAAAATATCACAATCACAGTCTATGTTTATAAATTTCAATTATTTTGTTGTAAATTCGGCAGGAGACGTAAGGATTTCAGTTATTACTCGTAATACAGACATATAAGTCGTGTAGTGTATGAATTAGACAAGTTTTGAGCGTCTTTACTTATTAATATTTTACAGGGTATATAGAAGACCCATGACCAACTCGATATCTACGAACTCAGTATAAGTAACTGTTTAACCTTTTGACCGACAGAGCATAAACGCATCGGCGTGCCCCCAACGCCAAGTCACAAATTCGCCGTACTTTTTGTCACATATATGTGACGAGAGTCCACAGCGTTCATTGCACGTTCTTCTCCATAGAGATCTGCGCTTTGGAACGTGCAATTAGCTTCTTGTTTTTGACTGACCGACCGAGACAATTCAAAAGTGCCTGTAGGTAAATGCCGTGGCCACACACCAACCGTTTCTTTTCTTTTCTACCTAGAACAGATCAGAACAGAATTGAAACCGGGGTATCGCCACACACACACACACACACACACACACACCGGTCACCGGGCTTTCTTGATTTGCGCTCAGTCGTGATCTAGCGCTTGCCGAGAGACGTACTAGTATACCTTTGCGTTATTACGTAATAAATCGATATACGAATTTTTGAACCATTAAAATAAGAGTCTCTGTCGGTTTCGCCATTTTTCGTAACTCCGCAACAACTCCAAAACAATAAAATCCTGTACTGTACTGAGCCAAAATCACCGGCACCGGGTTGAAAATGGGCAGTGTGTGACGATATACGGAGCTAGTACGTAAACCACGCCTCTTTCTTACCGGTCAGGACGTTCTGATCGGTGACGACGGCCGGTTGCTTACTTCCCGGTGCGCGTCGGTACGTATGTGACGAGTGGTACATATTGTATTGCATTCTTGCCTTCCGGTTTCATTCTATTCTGGTCTGTTCTATGTAGAAAAGAAAAGAAACGGTAGGTGTGTGGTCGGGCTAACTCTGATATCGCGATCCACGCGCCTACATCAGTTCCAGTTCGTGGTATAAACGTCGCCACACAGGTATATAATAAAACGGTATGAAATTACAATTGAAATTGTAACGGTGAAGTTCATCGCATCACTTTTAAACAAGCTATTGGAAATCGAGAATGTTCATTTTTAAATTATTAACGACTATCTGTTGAGCTGCCGTTAATTCAGAGAGAAGACTGTGCTACGCCTTCCAGGGCGGCTTGTATGTGGCACGGCGTTTGTCGCGGCGCTCGGCTCGCTCGCATGGCTCGGGCGGCTCGAGCGGCTCGACTCGCTCGGGTCGCTCACTTCGCTCGGGCCGGTCGCTCGTGGGCTCCTCGCTGAGCGCGCGCTGCAGTTCGGCCACGTCGCCGCTGCCGTCCAAGTTCGGAGGCTTCGTTAAAAGCTGAAATGTATGATATTTTTGACATGACATTACTGTTTTAATATTAACAATTAAATAATCTGCTATACCTAGGGTTTGATAATTCTTGATATTTTCAGCCCCGGAACTTCAAGACTTCTCAGAACTAAAGGATAATCATAATCCAAAAGTCGTTTATTCAAATTAGGCTGAGAGCCAGCACTTTTTGAAAGTCAAAGTTCTACATACAGACAGTCCCCCAAAACGCCCGCCCGTCACCACTTCCAAAGTGTTTTAGCTGGGAAGAAGTAGCGCAACAAACTACCCATTAACACATCTGTCTGTAAAGTTTTAAAAACTTGAATTTGAATGGCAATCTATGTATGCAGATTGGATCAAGTGCTGCCCAGAATGAACACATAGTGCATTTTGTTTCTCAGACCAACACAAATTTTTAAACCAAAGTACGGTTGGCGCAGTGGTTGAGCGATTGACTGTTGCGCTGCGTGTCGCGGGTTCGATTCCCGCACGGAACAATTATTTGTATGGCCTACAGATAGTTGTTCCGGGTCTGGCTGTTTGTGTATGTGACTTTGTATGTTTGTAAGCGCACCCACGATACAGGAGAAATTCCTAGTGTGGGGCAACGTTAAAAAAAAAAACTGTCCGAGGAGTCAAGAGAAAAAAATATGTTTTCTTGTGAATTATTCAGGTGCGCAAAATAATCATTGTATTAATAAATAGACACAACCATTACCAAATAACATTTCGAATGGAAATACTTTAATTTGATGATTAAATGGCATAAGTGCAGAAAATTATTAAATTATTAGTATTATGTATTATTTGTACTTTTTATGTAATAATGATCTACGTGAATGACCCCACGGACCCGATCTCCCGGGAGAAGTCTTTTCTCGTCTCTGGCTTTACTGATGGGTCGGAATGATCACTCACAATGATGGATGGATTAGAGCTCTCACTACTCTCTTCACTTTATTGGCCTGTATGAGTGGAGATTCGCAAGAGCAAACGAGAGGATGCTGGTAGAGATCTTGACCGTACTTTCGGGTTATCCTGATATACTTCTCCACTCCTTAAGCACCTGACTGCATATCTTGCGATTGTGAAGAGACTGAAGGTAATGCATACGTTATGCTGGTAGCAGTTTGACATCCCGTTGGTCTCGTGGTTAAAGCGCGGCTGACAAGCGTGGGACCATTGAATACCTTCTTCAGGTGCATAGAAAATATAAATGTCACCGGAAAATTGCAGACTCCGTAAGATTGTAATTTCTCGAAATATTAAAAAAAAATCGTTTAGTATATTATAATAAATCCCATCCAAATTCAATAGTTTCCATTATATCCGTGTCTTATCAAGAAAAAATAGTTTACATTTTCACGCGATATTTTACAATCTTACGGCGTTTCCAATTTTCCCGTGACAAATATATTATTATTTAAGTGTCGTCAGTTCATTTTCCAGTTACTAAATATGTCACGCTCAGATGCAAATGCACACGACTGATTTGCGTGAATTTCGTAACACATAAAATGACTTTTACTTTAAAAAAAACCATGTTCATGTGTGTGATCTTCCATGGTCTTCGATTGCAGCTGCCTTTTTCTTTTTAGTTCAAAATGATCTGAACAACCATCTCAGGAACTGGCGGCGGCTGACGCTCCATATGCAGGTCATATACCTGCTGAGGGTCTCCCTTGTTTGACCGAAAGGAATTTGACAAATTTTCACTTCCCAAAAAATTTTACGCATAATTTCATTTGCCAAATTATTACTAAGCAAAAAATCTATTCACAAAAAATTGTAACGCAAACCTAATGTTTGGGAAATGAACGTTTAAACTATAACTTGTTTACCAACTAGTACTTTTAACATTTTTTATTTAGTCAAATATTTCAGTTGGAATAACAGTTTTTACGCAAAATCTAACCTAACCATTTTTTTTTTTAAATAAATAATTATCCTAATCTAAATAGTTCAGTTCCAGGTAACCTACTAAAAACAAATATCTTTTTTTAACAAATATGCAAGTCGTGTCTGGCATTGGCCGGCCGCTGCCGCGGCATCGCTCGCTTCGCTCGCTCAACTCGTTCGTAGGAGGTCACAGTTTTAACCAAACCTAATCTAACCATTTTTTTAATGATTAACCTACTCTAACTACTTCCATAAATAAACTAATGTCAAGTGACCATAAATTTGACTTGTTTCACACAAATTCAAGCAAAAAAACTTACAAAGAAGTACGCAAAAGACATCAAATTTAACGAACAAGTCAAATGTTCATTGGCTTAAACGTTTATTGTCTGAAGACTGTTTGCTGTAATAAATCATTTGATTAAAGACCAAATGCCATAATGATTAATGACATTACACTTGGTAATATTTTGCCAAGTAAAATTTTGACCAAATAAAAATATGCGTACCTACTAAAATCATTCGAAATATTGCAATGGTATGGTTGCTAAAATTTGTTTGGGTAATGAAATTTTGTCAAAATCTTTTCGGAAAAACGGCAGGATCCCACCTGCTGAATATGAAATTATCGATGGTCGATGGGGCCGAAAAGTTCTGGAGTGGCCACCGCGTACCGGAACACGAAGCGTTCGGAGGCTCCCACAAGGTGGAGCGTGCAGCTGCTGAGGCTCGCGGGTAGCGCGGGGAGGCCTATGTCCAGCAGTGGACGTCGAAATTTCAATAAAAATACCACGTTACCCCCCGCATAAGGTCATGTATACACTGGTTGTGGTTTGTATGTAGGCTGTTGCCAGTGTATAAAGCAAAATAAAAAAAAGTGTGTACAATAATAATTACCAGTCTAACGTACTGTTGTAGCTCGTTGTCGCTGAGTCCGTCGAAGTTGAGTTTGTCGCGGCAGTCGTCCGTCCGTCCGTCTGCCCGGCTGTCCGTCCGTCCGTCTGCCCGGCTGTCCGTCCGCCCGTCCGCCCGCACGAGCCCTCGCTCCGGCATCGTCAGTGGCGGCACTTTTGCGAACTCCGCTACCTCTGTCGACACTGTAAACGATTCACTTTACTTACCCGCATTTGGCTGTAGTGATTGTCATGCTTGTGTTTTAACCTACTGTGCGTTTTGTGTATTAATAGGCTATTTGACAAAAAAAATCTAATAAGTCACGTAAACAAAAAATGAAGACGATAATTGAAAACTGGTGTGACGTCACTTACCAGTAAAGTTTTTACTGGAAAGTGACGTTACAAGTCCCCAAAATAAAAAATATGTACCTATCCAATATTTTTTTGGTAATCTAACTGAATGAAAGACTAAATAGAATCATATTTTTTTAAACCCAGGCAACATCCCTATATTTTTTTTCTATTTTAACACGAAGACTTTTCCCCTACTTTACACAGGTGAATTTATTTGGCTCAAAAAATGCCTCATAAAAGCACAACGTTTCAATTTGAGAGCTCGGCACATGGGCGAGAGTTGATAATCCAATAGTATAAGTTTGTTCGGTGGCGATACTGGCTCTAGGGAGTTGTTGAGGTTGAGAATAGTGCGGCAGGCTTGTCCCAAAAATTTAGGCGACAATTTTTCCGTAGTGTAAGTACATAATGTAAGTCGTAATGGTGTAAGTCGTTGCCAGGGTTGCGGAATTTGTTCGAAAGAGTCACCGCGGCCCTGGAACGCAAAGGGCTTTAGAAGGAACACGGATGGGTTTTAGTCAGTAAGAGTCTGACACGCCCTTCCGCTCCGCCCAGAGCGGAAGAAGTCATTTGATGATTTCCCATCCATAAAAAAAAAAGAAAATAAAAAAAAATTGGTGTAAGTCGTAGTGTAAGTGGTAGTGTAAGTCGTAGTTCAGTCGTAGTGTAAATCGTAGCGTAAGTCGTAGTGTTATTCGTAGTGTCAGTCGTAGTGAAAGCGGACTCGCTCTGCGCGTAGTGTGAGGTTACCGGAGTGCGCGGGCGCATGCGCGTGTGTGAGGATGCCGAGCGCCTGGCGCCACTGCGCCTGCATGACGCCGTGCAGCTGCGCCGCCAGCTGCCCGCGCCGCCGCCGGAACGACTCCAGCTTGCTCTGCACAGGATGCCAACACGACCTTACAACGAGTTCTTTGATCCGTAGTTAACTCAATCATCGATTATAGTCAAAAATTGTGGTTAAACTACGTTAACACTTTCGCTGCTGAGAACCAAAACTTCTGTTTTACCTAATGACCGCGAGTGCGGCGCGCTCACACAGTCGACGTAATGTAAAGTACGCGAGTGCTAATTACGCGCTCCGCCTGCGGCTTCTCGCGCTAGGCGTGTTTAATTCTCAATTGTTGTGATTGTACTCTGTTTTTATTCCTAAGATAAAATGTATCTGACTAAATTTCCAAATGACAACGTCGAAGACGCACACGAATGTTTTGCCGCTCAGCCGTTTTAGAACTTTAGGTTACTCAGACCCTGTGAGCGCGCCGGGTCTGAGTACGGCGTGCCGCACTCACGTTCGTTAGTTAAAAATTTAAAAAAACTCCGACACATAAACCTAAGTTCCCTTTAAAAAGTAAAAAATAATTTAAAAAAACTCAATCTTAAAGTACCTAAGTATGTATTAATAATTCAATAAAAAAACGTCGCGTTGGGGGACCGCTCCAAATTATTTATTATCTACGATTTTTTTTTCATTAGTATCCTACCTATTTTGGTTCCCCAACGACGTATTTTTTTTTAGAATTATTAATACATACTTAGGTAGGTACTTTAAGATTGAGTTTTTTTTTATTATTTTTTACTTTTTAAAGGGAACTTAAGTTTTTGTGTCGGGGTTTTTTTTTAATTTTAAATTTATTTTATTAAGTCATCAATATTCTCTGTCAGTGCGCTTTCATTTGAGACCAGAGAAATATACTCTATTTGCGGACATTCGGTTATTCTTCCCCACCCCCTTCACCCCCCACAACTTTTAAACGGCTCAACCGATTTTCATCAAACATGTCTAAAGTCACCTTTAATACAAAAATAAACTAAATTTAAATCGCTTCACCCGATCGAAAGCTATGATGCCACAGACAGACAGACACCCCTATTTTTGCGTCAGGGGTTAAAAATACAAACGTTTGTATCCTCAGCAGCAAAAATGTTAAAATAAGTTTTTCATTCAATTATAATTAACTTGACCAATGTCCTATTAGTTACGAAAATACATTTTAACGAATTTTACCCAAAATTTGTTGACTGTTGCTTGAGAAAAACTCTCCCTTAATGGACAGCGATCATCCCGCGACTAAGCCATCACAGGGTGAATTTTTCAAATGGGTGTGAATAGTCAAATACGGAACTTTTTGTGTTTTTCGCTATTCCTCATAGTGTCGGATTTAGCCAACCACGTCCACTTGAAAAAATCACCGTATATATGTCACCGGAAAATTGCAAACGCCGTAAGATTGTAAAATATCGCGTGAAATTGTAAACAATTTTTCTTAACATGACACGGATATATTTGGTACGATTGAATTTGGATGGGATTAATTGTAAAAGATTTTTTCATAATAGGTATATTGAGTAATTATAATCTAATCAAGATTTATTACAATCTTACGGAGTCTGCAATTTTTTGGTGACATGTACATAGAACGAATAGTCGCGACTGAAGGTCTCTGCTTAACCCAAAACAACAATGAAAATAAACAAAAACAAAACAAAAATAATGAATAAAAAAAATACAAATAAAGGCTGTTAACCTTTTGAACGCCACAGTCACGTATAGGTGACAAGCAAGCGCGTGCCCTGTACGCCAAACGTCACAAATACGTGACAAAATGTACGGTAAATTTGTGGCTTGGCGTCGGGGGCACACCGATGCGTTTATGCTCTGGCGTTCAAAAGGTTAAGGACTATTTTGAGGGCAAAAAGGCTTGGGATTGAGCTGCTTCAATGATAAACATGAACCAATGTTTGTGTATACGTTTATCCATTAAACTTCTCTTTTTACACTCGCGTATCGTCACCGAACGCTTTCCATGAGCTATTTATTATTTATTTATTATAATTATGTATACTGTGTATATATGTGTTCTGTTTGAGTGAACAAAAATCATGGAGCTTGCGTCATCGTCATTGATTTACTTACGAGTTTCAAAATATGTTGCATGAATGGGCCGTATTTTTAACACTACCTTTTTTTAGAGCTTCAAGGGACCAAAGCCTTACCGTATTTAAAATTAATTTCAACATGATACCTCCACGAGTTCCTGAGAAAAGGGGTCATGACAGACTGACATACAGACGGCCAACAAAGTGATCCTATAAGGGTTCCGTTTTCTCTTTTTGAGGTACTGAACCCTAAAACCCGTTCCGCGCCCGGGACGTGTCAGATACGGCCCGGTCACGTCCCGGTCACGCCCTGATATGTGTAAACTTGTAATAAATAAGCTCGTGTTTCCCCCATCTAAAGCGTACCTCGAGCAGGCCGATCTTCTCATTAGCCTGCGCCAGTTGCAACCTGCACAGCTTGATTTCTTCTCGCTGTTTCTCTTCCAAAACATTTACTTCAAGTTTGTGCCTGAAAATTATACAATATGAAAAATCATCCGAAATATGATGGCACTTAGAGATGGCGCACTAAAACATGCGAGACAAAAAGCAGCGCGCTTATGGCAACATCAGGGCTTTAATTTTATATATAGCTATAATTTTGCGAGCGCAAAAGTTTTTTCTATTCCGGAGGAATCATCATCATCATCATAACAGCCGAAAGACGTCCACTTCCTTTGAGGCAAA
>NDFZ01004209.1:19860-53847 GCA_002192655.3 Mamestra configurata
TGTCGGTCACTGACCCGCCGCCGAGGATCTACACCCCTCTTATAGCAAAGGGTATAAAAAGACGAATGGGCAAGAACTGACATCAATACTAATATTATAATTATAAATGCGAAAGTAACTCGGCCTGTCTGTCTGTTTTTTTAATTAACGTCTGAATGGATTTGGATGAAACTCGGCACATGGCTAAACCATGTCGTGGATTATGATACAGAATCAAGGCTCGGAACCGGTTAAAAAATACCGGTTTACTGCGGTTTTGCTCCGAACTTTTCTAAAAAACATGAACGTTTTAAGAACTTTATTTAACCCAAATTAATAATATAATATTTATTTGCGTAAACATGGTATACAAAGATGTTAATTAAAAATTTAATGGCACAAACATGTTTAGCTAGGATTAACAGGTTTAATCGACGAGCGGCGCGTCGAGCGTGTCGGTATACGCGTCGCAACGTTGGTTTTTATTGCTCTAAACCGTTTAATCCGAAAAAAAAACTTGATATAAAGACTACTCCAAATACCGGTTTATTCGAACGAACCTCGAATGAAAAGGTTGAGCTTCAAGTACATATAAATACAACTGTTTGAAAATTTAACCGGTATCCGAGCCTTGTATAGGATACTTTTTATCACTTTTCATCCCGGAATAATTTCCTACTGTGTCGCGGACGAAGCCGATGGCATAAACTAGTTTGTACTAAAATAGACTTACGCATTTGTGCAAGAGCTCGGCGGCGTGGCCCTGCTGCTCCGTGAGCTGTCGCTGCAGCAGCAGGCTCCTGCCTCGCTCCTCGGCCACCTTCCTCTGGAGCAAGTCTCTCTCATCCGTCGCCAGAGACGCAGCATCCTCCAGTGACTGAATCTTACCATTTAACTCACTTATCTTAAGCTTCGTCTCATCGTGTTCGGATTTTTCCTGAAATTCGTATTGATATGTGTTTTTAACATTTTTATTTACTTGTACTTATTTAACTTGCACTTGGCCGGTTTTTTTGTTTTGTTCGCCAGAATGCAGGGAAGATTTAAAAACAAACAAAATAGGTAGGTAGGTAGGGAACGTAGTCAGTTCACGGGAGCGAAGCCGCGGGCACAGCTTGTTATACAATAAAATTATTTACGATAAACTTCTATTGTAAATTATCATTTTAAATACAAAGTGCATCTGAAAGACTGTAAAATGTTCATAATGATGAGTACTATGGCCCTTTTCGGGTTTTGCGTTTATCCTGTTACACATTGTATATTAAATGACCCTTTTCGGGTTTTGAGTTTATCCTGTCACACATTGTATATTAAGGGCTTACCTTTTCCAAAGCATCTTCTAAATTTCTAACACAATCGGTTGACTGCTTATTTAGCCTCATGATTGTTTCACAGTTTTCCTTTAATGTTTCTATCTCTTTATCTTTCTTTGTAATGATGTCATCTCTGTCCACTGCAGTCTTCTGCATTCTCTCTTCAAGCTCTTTTTTCTCAGCAGTTAGTTGTTTACACTTCTCTTGGTAATCATGTGCTAGGTCCAAAGCTTTGTACAGCTCCGCTTCGAAGTGACTTGTTTTCTGTGAATATATCTATACATATAATAAAAGTGTAACGGATCGCTGTCTGTACATGGAAGATATATGAGAAAAATATTATTGGGACCTTTATTAACGCAAATAGCACCCAAAACAATGATTGTTAGAACTGTTGTCTGTTTATCTGTGGTTGTCTTTGTGCACGCTAATCTCTGGAACTACCACTCGGATTTGGAAATTTCTTTTTGTTTATGATAGCCACATTTATGAGGAAGGCTATAAGGGAATGGGAAAAAAATACAGGGAAAAAAATACAAAATACATACAAGATTAAGTTGATTTGCATTTACTGTGCCAATACAGACATCTGGCTGTCTAAAAATCAATAAAAGTAGATGTTAAAGTTACAAGCACACACAAACCTTCTGGGAGTCATCAGCAACCATTCTAAAGTTTTCCACTTCCCTGACCATCTTGTCCAGTGCCCCGCGGTGCCTTTCCTCAGCCTTATCCAAATCACCAGTGAGTCGTAACCATGCTTCTCGAAGTTTGCCAATGGCGGCATCTTTTGCACGGTCTACTTTGACAGCCACTGCTAATTTTTCTTGTTGTTCTAATATCTTTTTTTGTAGTTGTTGTATCATGGATTCACAGTGCTGAAAATACAGTAAGTCAAATAAAAAAATTATTTATACAGAGCTAGTTTATGATAGATATTTTTCATTTTGGTATTACGATATTTACAAATCATTGTATAGGAAACAACTCTGCTCAAGGCATTTTGACTGATATTACAGTAGAGCAGAAATCTGATTAATTTACTGTGACTAATGCACTGGGGCGGTCTGAAGACTATTTGAATAATGCCATAGGTTTGGTTGATCACCTGTGTAATTTTCAACTAGAGCTGTGCTTTTTGCTAAGCAATGAAACTGAACTTGTTATGATAAAAAAAAATTAACTCACCTCTCTTTTAAGTCTTTCTTCTTCCAGCTTCACGCTGTCCATTCTCTCAGCTCGGTCCCCCCTCTCCCCCCATAGTTCACTCAAGCTCAACAGATCTGTGTCTATAGACTCCAAGTATTTATTCTGCAATGAACCAGGCTTTACACTGTCCTTATTTTCAGGGTTGTAAGGTCTCATTTGTGGCATTTTGAACTCTTCCTTTTTGGGTGACAAATAGCTATCTGTCATGGAACCCTGAGTATTCCGACTGTAGCTCTGTGACTTGTACTGCTCCAGAACTTTTGATGCCCTGTCGTATATCTTATTTGATGAAGGCCTGAATGTGTCCAGGTAGCTTGTTTGTGGTCTTTTAGGAGTGGATGTCGGTTGCACATCCTTATCTGAGAAGTTCAGCTTTCTAATACTTGGACTACGAGTACCCTGTTTAGATGATTCTTGTGACACAGCACGTTCAAGATGACTACCACCAGGTTCCTCATTGTGACTCTTGTAATTAAGTGAAGGAAAAGGCTTTTCTGCTTTAGATGTTGCAGTATTACTTTTAACTAAATAGATGTATTTATCAAGTATATGGCTTGGCACAACTCGACCGCTTGGAAGCTTAACTTCCTCTATGTTGCTTGTTGAGTCTAGTTTTTGTGAAATATAATCTCCTGTAGCCTTTATAACATTTTCTGAACTAATTGCTGGCTCCTTTTCTTTGTACTTTGTGTCCGGACTCTCATAGCTTTCAACTTTAGTAAGAAATTCATCTATTTCATGTAAAAGCAATTTGTCATTTTTTTTACTTGGTGTTGAAACAATGCTACTTATATCACCATCCATACTTTGAATATCATTTAGAACATCAACAGGTTTAGGGTATAGAGATTCATCTAAGTTCAAAGGTGGGATAGCTCTCCTGCGCGTGCTGACAGAGTCTAAACTAGTCAGAGACAAATCACGGCTTCTTAGCTTCTTCGCGGATTTCCTTTTACGCCTGCGTGGAAATGTAAAACACTTGCGATCTACGCTTCGGCTATCAATGCTGTCGGTGGTATCCCAAGTTTTGGGCCTCCTTACCGTACCGAGACTAGACGCATCACTGGTTAATTCCAAACTTTCTAACCTCGACTCCAATGTACAAACTTGGTTTACCAATTTTCCGAGTACTTGCGCAGTGCAGGATATAGGCTTATGTACAACAGTCCTAGAAGATTCCAGCAGAGAATCTTCCTCGGAGCCAGAACTTTGCACCAAAAAGAAATTAGGTGGTATCAGCAAAAGAACATCAGTGTCATCCGTCTCACTCATCACAACAAACAAAACGTTTTGCCTTTAAACAATCACTGGCCATTATATGACTGACACAATCAATATTTCAAAGTATAAAACGATTTGGCTGCAAAACAACAGCAAAGCTCGCCCGCCCGACCGTTTCCGTTTGTTTATTGTTTGTGTGTCGCCCTCGCCGTCGTCCTCGTCGCCGAATGCCGTTTCTAGATGCCAGCCAATCGGCGTGCAAAATGCAATCTCTATTCTCACACAGCCTGATGGAAAATGTCAATGTCAACTGATGTCAACCGATGACAACGCTCATCAGAATGACAATTACCTTGGTATTAGTAAGTACTTTTAGTAAAGTTTCTTTACCATTCCATAGATGCAGTTGCAGATGGGTCATGTGGTCTACCGTCATCAATACAGTGGTTTTCATCCGGAGAAGCATCGAGATAAATGAGAAGTTTTCTTTTTGAGTATTAAAAAAAAAAAAAATTAACAAAATTCACACGAGCACGGACCGCCGCTATTCTAGTAGTTGAACTATTGTGTATATAATCCAGATTAACAAAAACCCGCCAAGTGCGAGTCGAATTCGCGTGCAAAGGGTTCTAAACGAATAATAAAAAAAAATACTTGGAAACCATAGACTTTTTAAAGCGGTTGCGCACTACGTCCGATCTGAATCCGATCAGAATCCTTCAAAATACTGTCCAAGAAAGCTCGGACCGAACTCGGATATTGCTTACGCACTACCTCCGATCCAAATCCGTGATTTAGACGTCATTTTACGCGGAGCCGCTACAAAACGTTCACGTTACTATATTATATTACTTTTACTCTTTAGTTCATGCATTCCTTGTCGATATTGTGTTTTTGTAGTCATCTATATAGATTTTGTCCCATAAACAGGGTCTATTTTCAAAGTTTTCAATTAACGCAAAAATATCGCAGTCACGTCACCCGCCGCCCCCTCTGCCTCTTTTCTCGGACGGAGCTCGGATAAGGTTCGGACGTGGTGCGCAACTGTTCATACAAATAATACTATAGCCACTTTGGTCCGTCAATAATCTTATGCGAAATGCAGATTCTCGGATGATGGAAATCGGATGTAGTGCATAATACCATACAAATTGTTCTACGACTACGCCGAACTGTCTTTTTACGGATACTAATCGGGTTAGGATCGGACGTAATGCGTAAGCGCTCTTCTTGGTTTTCCTGTAATCTTTGTACAGACAGCAAAACATCAAGCTATAACAATCTGTCATATTTTTTTATAGATTTTCAAGATTTTCGCTGAAGGTTTAGATTCAAGATTGATTGGGAAAATTATAGTTTCGGGTAGCTTGATGTGCTGACGTCTGTACTTACCTAGGTACCTATTTTTTTTAATATTTAGATATTAATAATAAGGTTAGGTTGGTGGGATCGCAGCATAAACGTATCAGCGAAAAAAATACTTGGAAGTTCAAAGATTTTTTTGTGTGCGAATACGATTGTTTTATATAGGTAGGTACTCAAACAATAAAAAAATCAATAGATCAATTTCCTATGCAAGTATGCATAGGAAATTGATCCAGCTCTGCCTGCGCCTGATAGCAGAGCAAATACTTTCATAGTTGTTTAGTTTTTCCTGCCCGTACCAGGGCACCGTACTTCGAGGTAAAGCCCTTACAAAACTGGTAAGGTAAATACGTCTTACCTGATGGTTAGCGATGATGTGGTCGAAGATGGAATACGCTTGCCTAAGACTAAGTATTTCTTTTATTTCGAAATGGAATATTTTAAAATTATAAAAAAAGCTTTTAACGCCTTTACAAAGAACCCTTTTATTTAATACATCACGCGGTAGGCACAGTTAGAAAAACGTTACTTTTATTTTTCTCATTTGCCCCCCAAAAAGTTGCCCCATTTTCAATATTTATTTATTTCCATTATTTCGCACCCACAATAAAATTGTCTCTCGTGCGTGGTGCTTGAGGCCTCGGAGCACTCACGGAGTTGACGCCCTTGAAATAAGTGCTTAAGTGGATTTTTTTCACAATTAGACGATTTTGGCACCTACGAGGCGCCCTCACTTTGCGGCTGACGCAGGTGCTTTCTAGACATGTGTGTTTCGGAATGTTCCTGTGTGCATAGGCCGGGAGCCGACGCCGGTGGAGCACACGCAAGGGTGCAGCGCCGTGATCTCATTGCGGTTGTCGGTGCTGTTGGTAACCTCCCGCTTTCGGTCGAAGTCCAGGCCATGGTTGTGAGCGAGAGATCATGGGACGCCTCCGCCTCCTTTTGTAAGGAAGTGATGGTGGCAAAAGAGACTCCGGAAAGGGAGCAGAGATTCAAACCTCCCTATCTGCAGCAGACACACCAGGCGACGGAAAGCGCGGAAAGATTTCTGGCCACCATAATGTGCGGCCAGCAGCTAAACAGGCTTGGGGACAGACAAAGGTTGGCCGCAGAGGGTCATGGTATACTGTACTTTGGGTCATGGGAACTGCATGATTTCATGCAAATCAATATCTGGCCAAGGAAGCATGTCAAAATGTGCAAGCACTCGAGCGACCCAACCTAAGTTAGCTGCAGAATACGTAAGGGTTTGAGTCAGTATGAGTCTGACAGACCCCTGAGCCCGCCTCGTCTTGGAGGACTTCCATCAGGATTTCCAAACATAAAAAAAAGTTAAAAATAATTGACTTTTTAGCTATTATAGTGATACAATCCTTACATAGGTGCGAAAATTTGTGGCAGATAACAAAAAATCTTTTCTTTATTTACTAGCCTATAATTAAATGATTTATATACAGAATACATTTCTTAAAGCACAAAATGACCATACATTTATACTTGGTAATCTCTTATGCAGCTTTATGTTTGATAATTAAATTAATGACAGATAAAAAACAATTTATCAAGATGCTCTAACGTGGATAGGTGTTTGCTTGACAAAGGCATCCAATTTGTTTTTAAATAATTCACTAGTTATAGGCTCTCCGATGCCACACATGGGATTCCTGACAGCATACTTCACATAGATTTCCCCATAGATCTTCTTCAATAAATCTCTTACTCCCTGAGCTTGGTTATCTGTATTCATAACAAATTTTAAACCTGATGGAGTTTCAAGACAATGCAGGGTATACTTTGAAGTTTTGTAATTCATAAAACCATCTTTTGGGTCCAGTGGAGATATTTTGGCAACAAATGATTTGATTGAGAATAGCATGCCATACATTAATTTCCCTTCCTGAAAAGATTGCAAATGTATTTTAGATTTATTTATATTAAAACACTAAAACTTAATCATGAAACTGTAAAATTTAGAAGTATTTCTTAATTTCACTGTTCCAAGTATGCATAAAATTGTTATAAGAATGAGGTAGCAAACACCTAGGTTGCAATATTTTTATGAGGAACTAGTTACATGGAAGTACTGGGAATACAGTTAAAGACTATACCTACTTTAATATAGTTTTTAAGAAAACAAGGATCACTAACAAGGCAATTTATATCCACTTACCTCCTCTCTCGACATTCCCGATTGTTTTGACCTGTTCCATTCGCCGTAATACAGTAACGTGCCATATCGGTCGAAAATGTATAAATTGTAGATCGTCATCGCTATTTTAAGTTGCCAACAACCCTGTACTGTTAGGTGTGAAAGGGGAAAATCACTCAAGGTAAACTTTTGTAATTCGGAATATTTTGAGTAATTTTTATCAATTAAAAACCGTCTGTTTTAGGATCGGGTTCGAGGTGTGTTTTTTTTTTCATTGATTTGTTTGACTGACATGACATACTGATGTCAGTAATACTGACATCGACAATAAAATTAAAGTGTTGACTTTGACGTTTGTGACCACAGAGTGTAACATAAATAGTACCGACAGTGCCGCGCCACAGACTTCACTAGTATAGTAGTGTAGATCATATATGAATATTAGATTTACTTTTAATAAACTAGCTTTTACTGGCGACTTCGTATGCGCGCGCCTACCCCGTTTTTCCTGAAGCTGAAGAGTTTGTTTGTTTAAACACGCTAATCTCTGGAAGAAGCAGTTGGATTTGGTCATTATTTTTGTATATGATAGCCACATCCATGAGGAAGGCTATAGGATATGCATGAACGTAGTCGTAATCGCGGGCAAAAGCTAATTGATGTATAAAGTTCCTTGTCCTGACTGATTCATCAACGCAGAGCATCAATCACAGGGGTTAAAAAAACTTGTAATTTTGGCTGTTGATGTATTTAATGAGAATAACCACAGAAGGATTATTGAAAATTTTGCAGTTATTTTTATTCAGAATTTGCTGCCGCAAATTAAAAAGGGGGCCCCCTTTTTAATTTCATTACTTGTTGTTATAGCGGCAACAGAAATACATCATCTGTGAAAATTTCAACTGTCTAGCTATCACGGTTCATGGGATACAGCCTGGTGACAGATAGACGGACAGTGGAGTCTTAGTAACAGGGTCTCGTTTATACGGGTATCGAACCCTAAAAAAGGATTTTATGAAACTCTTCCCGTAAAAGGGGAAATAGGGGGTGGAAGTTTGTATTCTTAATCTTATTTCTTAGGCCAATATAGTTGAAACTTGGTACGAATACTGGCCTAAATGAAAAGTAAAGGTTGCTTTTATTTGTTTATCACAACTACCCCCAAAAACGATTTTAGGGTTGTTAAAGATTGAATGGAGAAATATTATTCCGTGAGTATATAAACTTGAAACTGTACGAATGCTGAATTAAAAAATACTGAATAACATCATTTCGTTATTCAAAACTTCAGGGGGTGTTAAAGTTTGTATGGAAGAATCTTAAAGTTTGGTTCGATGAAGTTGAAACTCTGCATTTATGATTTTAGTAAAAATAAAAATTATCATTGTGTTTTTGGATTTTTCTAAAATTCCAAAAGGTGAATTTTTAGGAGAGGATTTTACTGCTTTCTTTAATGAACTCGTGAATCGAAAATTTGTGAATCTGCAATCATCTAATGACGTTCATGAATTCCGCGATGCACCCACACTCAAAATCAAACCATTAAGAATAATTATAATCGTTATAACTTTTTATAAACTTCCTGTGCCTCTAAATCCGTGCGGACGAAGTCGCGGGTAAAGTGCTAGTTGTGCCCTTCGAGCATATGTGTTCTAGAGTATATGTGTTCCATGCCCTAGAGTATATATATTCTGAGTTGTGGATAGAACCCATACCCTCCCCGACCTTTTATTACCGAGCCAGCCCGTGTCGCTGAGCAAGTAGTTTTAAATTCCCTAAATATTAATGGTATAACCCAGCCTGTCTTTTGCTATCCTCCCGAAATGACGCTGCTAAGCCGAGGTCCGTATCCCACAGGGAATGCCCCTAGCGAGCGGTCATTTAGTTTAACTTAATTTGTAAGCCCTGGCTGGGGGCCAAGCCAATTAGTTATAAGGCCATCACAGGATAGTCCGGTTAATGTGCTGAAGTGTGAGTGGTCCACGTCCAAAAAAAAAACAGAACCCATAGAGTGTTATGAATATGATAGGTTAATAAAATTAACGACAGAACCAGACAGAACCAAAGACTACTATATATATGACAGAACCAAAAAGTGAAAACGAGAGCCATGGTGCAAGAATCATGAACTATTGCTAAATTCTTTCCTCAAATTGTAAAGCTATTGTGTTTTCAAGTGTAAATAATAAACTTAACATCTGACCAGTGCGTACAAAACTTCTCTTAGACTGGTTAACTTAAAGAGTTTCTCCGATTTTGAGGTTATCTTTCTTACCTAACACCTTTATTTCAGGACCCGTAAAATCAATAAACATAAGACATGGATGAATACACAAGAGAACCTTGCCCTTGGCGTATCCTTGACGATTCCGGTGGTGCGTTTATCATGGGAGCTATCGGTGGTGGCATATTTCATTCAATTAAAGGTTTTAGGAATGCGCCTGTGGGGTTGAGCAGAAAAATGGTATGTTCTCCACTAACCTGTAAAGAGTTAATATAAAACGCCTTTATTGTTTTTTTTAATGAAGGTTTCTTTTTAGCTTGGAAGTGTAGCAGCGTTGAAAGAGCGCTCGCCCATTGTGGGTGGTAACTTTGCAGTATGGGGTGGCATGTTCTCCACTATCGATTGTTCTTTAGTATACTTAAGGCAGAAAGAGGACCCTTGGAACTCAATCATGAGCGGGGCACTCACTGGTGGAATTCTTGCAGCTAGGAATGGTAAATATTTTGCAATTATTGGATGCTAGATAAGATTATGTGGAATATCAATCAACATGAAAATTTGTAAGGACGTATGAATCTTACTATCTTAACTAAATAAAGTTTCCACATTGTTAATTGTAAACAAAGCTCCAGAAAACTGACAATGACAATACATTGGCATACTAAATTAAAATACTGTACCATAGTAGTTATCACATCATCTGATAACTTCAAATTCATCGAATGACTACTATTTGCAATTCTTCCAGGTGTACCGGCAATGGCTGGCAGTGCTCTAGTTGGTGGCATTCTTTTAGCATTAATTGAAGGTATAGGTATAATGTTCTCCAGGATCACAGCAGAACAGTTCAAACCACAGCAGCCAATATTTGAGGACCCTACAGTTTTAGGTAACCAGGGACAAGCACAGAGTCAAACTTTCCAGTAGTTTTGTGTTAAGAGTAAGTTGTGGTGGATGTACAGCCTAACTTGATTTTAAAAAGTTACTTCAACATAACTCGTTCAAAATTCTTTTACACCTAATAAAATTTTCCTAGTTAGAATTGTAACATGCTAATAATAAATATGGTTCTCTTTATTGCACAACTACTTTTTTAACTAAATTCATTAGTGACTGGATACATAAAAACAATTTTTTAATGGCCGGGCTGTACAAAACTAAATTAAAAACAAATCTCGACCTGCCATAGCACTGTATCAGTAATCAGACATGCTTAGAATCATTTTTAGTTTTACGAGTGAATTATTTGCATCTGTGATATTTTCAGTCCTGTACTGATTGTTTATAATTTCACTCAAAATGGTTTTGTTTTATATCCTATTGGTTTCAATAACATTATTTTGTTCCTACAAAGCACAATGCAACATTAATTTATCATTATTAATTTGGTATTTCACAGAATATTACTTACTTGCGTCGCCCCTACTTAATTATTTGTTCCCATAAAGTTAGAGGGTGTGTAGTAACAGTTTATTATTGGCTGATTGTGAAGATTATTTTTTCCATATTCAAATTAGCTGTTAAAACTTGTTATTACATTATTTGTAGGTAATGTTCTGAGAAATGTGTTGTGAACATAGAATTTATTTAAAAATAAAAACTTTTTATAAATATTGCTTTTTATTTTGCTCTTCATGCAAAGTTATCCTCACTACATAAAAATTATTTACATGTTAATTGAAGTTAGACATTACTCATTTCGTTATTGTTAAATACACTAAACATAATATTAATTTTGGGGCATAAAATAATGACACTTAAAATATATATATCGACGGCGAAGTGCCAATAACTCCTAACTGCTGAACTCAATAATTTACACAAACTCGAAGAAAAAAAATAATATCTTGAGAAGTTGAAAATTAATTAGTATATAAAATTAGTTAATAACCATTTAATGCAGTTTCAACTAAAATACACTTTGGAGATTAAACATAATACATGTGAAAAGCGCCAGTAAATTAAAAGCTGTAAAAAATAAATCTCTCGAAAAATGTCAGTTAGGAGGTATTGGCCTCTTCACCACTTCACCGTCGATATATATATATATATATATTTTTTATTCATATAGGTATAATTATAATAAGTTGGGGCAAAATGTTTTTATTTTGATTAAAATTATGGCATTTATGATAAATACCCTTCTCATGTGATAAACTACAAGTCTGATTCCTGAAAATGTCTGTCAAAACAGTTCTGAGATTTTTTTTAGCAAAAAGTATTTACAGTGCACAAGTCTGCATAGTAGGTGCTAAACAGCATTTTTCATGAATATGTCAATGTGTTTACTAGAAAAGAAAGAAAAAAAATTTGCCGCTCTGAAACCAGGCTTTTACCAATGGACGTGGCATAGTGAGCTGATGTATTATGAGATTCACAGCTGTGCTGACTTTTGTAACAGTAGGGAAACTTATATGATCTGCAAACTGTACATTACGAGTCACATTGATTAGTATCTGACTAGATACAATTCCCAATATGTAATAAAGAAACTGATTAAAGTCGCCTATCTAAAAGCAGTTATTTCTTTAACAGAACTTACTTTACAGCATTAACGCATTGGCATGCCCCGATACCAAGCCACAAATTCTCGCATACTTTTGTCACAAATTAGGCACACGCTTGCTTCTCATGTATATGTGACAATGGCGATCAAAAGGTTAAAATCTATAGTAGGTAGCGACTCAGTATACAGTAGGTATCATGTTTCTTTTTTTCAAAAAGTTCTATAAACCAATACACAAAACAACAATTCTTTAGTAGATGATATTGACATGGCTAGAACCAATATCAAGTTTTACTTCTCTGAACCTTTATTATTCATTACTATACACACCTACCTACTTATAACTGTTTAACCTTTTGACCGCCACCATCGGCTACAGCCGCCAAAAAAAATGGTGAATTTGTGGCTTGGTGTTGGGGGCACACCATGTAACAAAATTGTTTTTACCTTTGATATTTTGATGCCATTTACTAGAAAATCGGTAGATGTATTGCTAAAATTATGCAGTTTTTCACTCATCTGTTTTTCTATTTTTGACTTTAAAGTGGTTATAGGGCTTAAACAACATTATCTGGTATACCTAATATTGAGACACATGTTACCTACAAAATTAATCTAAACATGATCACAATGCAGAACTGGTTTCAGTCCATGAAAATAAACACATTACATACCATATAAAATAGAATAAAGGTAGTTATGATGCAAATACAAAGCTGTTCTAAGTTCTTAATTCCGGACAAAAAAGCATGCTGAAAGCTGAATTATACACAACCACACCTTGACATTAGTCTGGTGTCAAGTAAAACTGTTACCATCTTACACAAATAATTGTTTGCTTACAACGTTTGACTATGACATCTAAAATTAGTGTACAAAAATAGTAATAGTTTATGTTAGTATTATTAAATTGGGGCAATTTTTACATAAATAATTTAAAATAAGTAATAAATAAGTTTTATGGTTGTAAATTTGCAGCTCTGCCTTGTGCAGCGGTATCGCCCATTCTTCTGATTTCTTTGATAACGTGGGCTAGCACTTCAGGATCGACGCCCAGTTCACAGAGCCTTATGCAAATCGAGAGGGTATCAGCGTCTAAGCCGGTGCAGAGCAGTTGCGATATTTGATACATCATTTGAAAAGCTTCTCGCGCTTGACCCACCTGTGCATTCTTTTCTGATGTCATTATTTTTGTTCACCTGAAATTGAACAGCCACAATTATTTTAAGTAAGTACCTAAATCTGTACTATTTTATTAAGACGAGTAGCACGGTGAAGGCATTGAAAGCGTAGATTTACCGTACTATATCTTGACAAAGGCTTCTATTACTTTATTTTATTACAGTTATTTTCGGTTACAATAACATCGAATTTCACATCAAAACACCAGTACTACCATACTATGACAGATGGTAAAAACAGTGTTGCCAACTTAATCTCTATGAACCCAAGAAAACCACTAATCCAATCCAACTCAACCAGTCTCGTGCTAAGTGCACGTTCAAACACATTAAATAAACTGGTAGATGTTGAACGTCTACAGTGTACTTTTCTTTTATTTTAAGGATGGGAAATCATCAAATGACTTCATACGCTCAGGGAAGGGCGCGTCAGACTCTTACTGACTAAAACCCATCCGTGTTCCTTCTAAAGCCCTTTGCGTTCCAGGGGCCGCGGTGACTCTTTCGAACAAATTCCGCAACCCTGTCAGGCTCTGACCCTAGCAGGCCCCGTCTTCTATGCTGACATCTCTTTGAGGCGCGCGTGAAACACAACGCGCCATCGACCCGGGCCTGGTGGTGATCGGACAGCGAGCCACCCATCGCTCGCCGTCCGCAGGCCCGCGCTTACGGTAGCTGGGGATCGCCCTGCGACTTCCGACGCCCGGGGCGTCTTCTCCTGTGTGTTTAGTGTATGTGGAGTAACTTTTTACACAGTCGCTAATCATCCTCCTAGTGAATGTGATTAATTACGTCTCCCATATGATCCACTACACGTATGCAGGGTATGTGCCGCTGTAAACAATGCTAGCCTAGCTTCTTCTTTCTCTTTTTCCATACTGTCTGGTTTGAAAGGCAACTTTGGTTGCGTAGCTACAATCTTTAAAAAAAAACGTCACATCAGAATGTAAAAGTAAAGATTGAGAGATACTTAATTGTCCTATTAGGTATCCAAAAACTTAATTTTTGTTATAGCAACCTGTTAACTAATTTCCGCACTGGTCTTGGCTGTATAACTACTTACCTAAAGTAGAATTGTATACCAAAATTCTACATAAATAAACTTATAAAAATTAAAAAATATAAGTTACGTACCTTTTAATTTTGCAAGTGCTTTATGGATAATCCATGACTCTTTAAATCTCCGTAATGGTTCCTTAAAATTGAACCAAATAATTTACACTTAGCTACTGAACCAGCAGTGCTTTCCTTTACTTGTAACCAGTAATTTAATTCTGGGTCATAATCAAAATTATTCAAGAAATTGACAAACTATTTTCGGGGAATCAATGAAAACCACAACCTTAGTTCTGCTGTTTTACAACAAAGGTAATTTTCAGTCGATTTCAATCGTTCTTTCGTACTAGAGTATTTTTGTAAATCGTATTAGTGGTTGAATGTTGTACCACTAACTGAAGCAATCAAAGCCACTAAAACCAATATTCTGTTTAGTTAACATAACTTGAATATAATGGAAGTATACTAAGAGTCATTTAAGCTTGCCACTCTTAAGCTCGTCACAATTCGCGGTCTCGCGGAAGCTGGCGCGTGTAGTGTCGTCTCAGTCGCTCGTATACGTTCGATGCTTACTTGTGTCTCGCTTGCTCAATGCAATAAGACTGTCGATGCCATAAGTGTTACACATTGTTATTATTTTTAATTAGTTGTTTTTGTTATTGTTTTGTTACATTCTTATGAATGCCTTTAATGGCCCCACAAATTTATTTATGGAAGGAGTTTCGGAAATTTTGAGCGATAGTGAGTAAATACTAAAAGACTTTGTATTGACCAATAAACTTTATATTGAACTAGTTTGGGTAATGCGCTGTGCACCCGCTTGTGTCTGTGTTTGTGATCCACCTTCGACCTGCGACAATGAGTCAGCTGGCTATACTTCAAGTGAGTGCATGTACCTTTAAATTTAGCTTTCATTTATTTGGTGCGAACACAATCCCTCACTTTCAATTACCTATACTTATTACCTTCTTATGTATTTCTACCTAAGTACTTATCTTACAATCGTTTCTACAACTTTATTCAAGTGAGTAAAAAAAACATAATACGTATAAAACAAAGATATTTTTACGCGCTAACACTTTTTTGCGCGATTGCACCTGCGCGGTCGTCACAAACAGCTAACTTCAGAGAGGCAAAGATGGTTTGCTAGCATTATACACAAAGAACACAGAATATACAGGGTTTCTAACAATTCGTCCTGTTGTTTGCAGTGTGTTTTTTGAGATCTACAAAGCTATAAAAATTGATATTTCATAGATTAACGGAAACACTGTCGGGCATTTTGGTAACTAATTGCCTGTGTGTGTAACACTAAGTAGGTATAAACATATACTAATACGAAGTATCTTGGGATAATATGGTATATAAAATAAACCGGCCAAGTGCGAGTCGGCCTGGCGCGCAAAGGATCGGAATATTTTACAATTATGATAAAATATACGTATGATACCCTAAAGCCTTTCCATTTGATATGTCACACGGTACAGTTTGAAAAACTCTTTAAAAAAAATTGGTTGTCTGTAAAGTCGGTTTACGGACGATAGTTTAACGTGACAACGTCATAACAAAACATTGAGGAAATGATCGTAACGTTACAATGAGCGCAACGTTAAAATGAGCGTAACGTTACAATGAGCGTAACTTTACATGAGCGTAACGTTACAATGAGCGTAACGTTACAATGAGTCATCCTTTTTCGTGCGTGCAGCCGGCGTTCATCGATTTTTTAGACGTTGTCACGTCAAAATGTATGTAACCTACCCACCCACACCTAACAACACCACTGGAAAGTCACAGGAAAGCAAAATGCGCAATTTCGTTTCAACTATAGAACCAATTTTGATGAAATTTCTATAGAATTAACAAACATACAACCGAATTGAGAACCACCTCTCCTTTTTTGACGTCGGTTAAAAAGTAGGTACATGTTTGTACCAATGTTTGTGAATCAGTCCAGTAGACTCGGAAGAAAATGGCTGTGACAGACACAGAGACAGACAACCAGCTAGACACACGAGTGATCCTATGAGGGTTCCGTTTTTCCATATGGACGTCCATCTTTATGATATGTAATAGATCGCTTCGAAAATCTAGTCATTGTGCATTAATAAATTGTTCAAGCATATAAGTTTATATTAATATCGGAAGTAGAGTTTTCGGGTGAATAGGTACTCTACTTCTGATGCCTTTATAAAGTTATATGCTTGAATAATTTATTATGTTCCTTTCGTACTTATATGTACGTATATTTAAGTACTAAAAGTGTGAAAGGAACTTGTTTGTTTAGACAAACAGGTAGGTAAAGTTATTTTTGAGCAAATTTGTTGAAAATTATTTTTTTTGCTTTGCAATGGCTGAATGTAAAAAAAAAGAAAAAGGATATACTTCACGGGTAGGCTATGTCTTGGATTAGAACATGATTCCTGATTTGGACGCGGGTAAATCATCTGCTAGAAGCTGGTGGTTCCATACTAATAAAATTATGATTTATGAACGCGAAAGTACCTAAGTCTGTCTGTTTGTTACGTTTTTACGCTTAATCACTGAACCAATTTCGATTGGACCTTGGAGAGGGACCTGACATGCTTTTTATCCCGAGAGAACGTTCCCTTAAGAAAATTTCCGGAAATTTACCTAAACTTCAAAAACATAACGTAAAAATAGAGTGGATAAGTAGTTACCTACGCACCTATTCTAATATTCCTTGAATTATTGCTTTAGATTAGACTAAGAAATAATGACAAACAAACTATGTTCGTGTATGTTTATCTAATCTGCAAACAACTGAAAAATAATTATTTGGGTTCATTGGATGCCTACTGGTTATCCATAAAATCGAATTTAGCGCGGGAAAATTTTACGAATATCACGACGCTCTGTATTTTCTATTTATATATCAGTGCGTCTGCACTCCCAAAAATAGACGTTCAAGTTTTGAAAATAGTATATTGTACATTCTCTCGGCTAATGAACGTGATCCTTTGCTAGTGAGTTGAAGCAGTGGACATTTAAAATCTTATCAAAAACCAGTGCTATGGTGAGTAAAACCTTTTATGAAAATATAAGTAGGTATTTGTCGATTCCCGACGGTTGAATTTTCTTTTTGTCGTTGTTGCCAGCGAATGAGTGACGTCTATGGTGTTTTGATAAAAGAAATATCTCTTTCAATTGACATGGATTGTTGCTAGTAATCTAATATGAGGTCTATATGGACTAGGGTCCGTGGTTGCGAGGAAGCACAGAAGGTAATCATGGCTCACCTATATGTAACGGGGAATTGAAAAAGCGGGAACGTTATTACTGCTTCCACATTGGGTGCTTAACTTATTAGGAACTAAGAGTAGGAATAGCTTGCCATTAGTTTAAAATAGATAATATAGTAAATTGAACATAGCCCCAAGTGTTGTCTATCTTGGACTATAACAACGGCTTTCCCACGAAACTTAAGAATATTTTGTAAGTAGGTATATGATGTCCTACCTAACCTATATTAAAAAAAATGGCTAGCTATACGTACCTAGGTTTGTTTGGGTATTATTTTTATAATTAATTCGGTAGGAATGTCTATAACAGTTATAAACTCAGAGTGCCGACCTACGAAAAAAAAACTTATGTATAGTAGGCGCCAGATAATCGTGGAATAACGGTCATTGACCCACCTACAATTATTGACATTTTTAATTTGAAAAACGGAATTAATGACACAAAGCTGTCCCGAATCATCATCTCTCGTGATCCTTAACATTGTCTAATAATGAAAAACGATTCATATTTAATTGTTCAGGTACCTATGAACAGTAATTATTAGGGAAAGGTCAATATACTTTATTCCACATTTATCTGGCGCATACTATAGGTAAATTGGAACTTACTAAACAAAGAATATTCGACGGTTTGGGTGGTTTGTGGACTGATTACTTTTGATCGATGAAATTATTATTGTCCCCAGCCTGATCACTGTTAAAATGTAAGGCTATTAAATTGCAGGCCCATTAATTGAGTGAGCAAGTCACCCACTTGCTCACTCAATTGAAAATTGTCGCTAGCACTTAGTGCTAAGGGGAAAACATGTCCTGAGGTGCTTGAAGAGTGAAGAGGAATACCAATGCTATCGCATAAATCCCAGAGCCCGGGAGATAGTCATGTCCTTACTAACCCTCACTGGAATGCTTTTACGTTCACTCTGGCAAATCTCAACTCAGGGCAATCAATAAAGGCAAGCTGGGGGACGAGGAACAAGACGACCCCACGAGCGCGATTTCTTGGAGGAACCAAGAAATCGCGCTCGTGGGGTCGCTACTGCCCAACAGTTTGTTACAAAATCCGCCTTGCGTAGGTATTATATCTCTCTCAGTTTGGGCTTCACACTGAGACTGGGCACGTTGCGGCAAGGTAAAGAACTGGGAATCATTGTGGCGCGCAAGTGCTACCATGACGTCAACGTATAGGTACACCGGGACTGGGCACGTTGCGGCAAAGTAAAGAACTGGGAGTCATTGTGGCGCGCAAGTGCTACTATGACGTCAACGTATAGGTACACTGGGACTGGGCACGTTGCGGCAAAGTAAAGAGCTGGGAATCATTGTGGCGCGCAGGTGCTACCATGACGTCAACGTATAGGTACACTGGGACTGGGCACGTTGCGGCAAAGTAAAGAACTGGGAATCATTGTGGCGCGCAGGTGCTACCATGACGTCAACGTATAGGTACACTGGGACTGGGCACGTTGCGGCAAAGTAAAGAACTGGGAATCATTGAGGCGCGCAAGTGCTACAATGACGTTAACATAGAGTTACCTAGGTACAGCGGTGGGTAATTTTTTTTTTATTCCAGGCTGATCAAGTTCAAAGTCTAGCTCAGGACGCTGGTGAGTTAGGGAGCGGTGAAGGAACCACGACTGCACTGCCTACCAACCAATTACCAGTTAATGCTGAACAAAACAATATTGTAAGTATTTTTTTCTGTACAGCCGTTACTGAGGGTCGACTGTGGCGTCACATTCACATATTTATGTAAACGCACCTTAGATGTAGTGTTGCATGTTTTAATATTTAAGTCGCACCCATTGTTAAGTGGCAACACAAGAGACGATTCGGGCGCTACTAGCGTGCCTCACCCACTTGTGATCGCCGCGAGACACTGACTCTGACTACGTTAGTCCATAGGTACTGTGTCATATGGTAATAGTTAATTATACACAATCAATATTGTTCACTGCTACCGTGTGTCAATATACTTAAGTACTTACATGTTGGATTTTCACTTCGTCTTCGAATCATCAACCTCATCGTAAGCCGCATCATGGGGATAGATAGAATAGGTACCTTTCATCTACGTCCCCAAAGGACCGTTTGCAACACGATGAAAGGATAAAAGAAATGAGGATTAATAATAAAAAGGTTGCCAATAACAAAACAATACGGATACTGAAACGTTTTGAAACACACAAAATGATAAACAGAGACGGCTCTAGTTTTATGTGACTTCATTCACACGTCACGCCATAGTAAATGTACCTATAGTACCTACATCGGCATGGCGTACATTCAAGTACCTACATTGTTGGCACATTCCTTCCATATATATCACATTAATTTCCGCAACTATACACCCGTCACCCGTCCTGACGTACCTACCTACATTAGTAAATAGGGTACTTATACTTTTTCAAGATAGAAAAATAACAATTCTATTTAAGTAGGTAAGTTAGTAGCCTGTCTGGTAGATTTTCAATAAAAAATTTACACTTAAGTATATTTTCTTTAATCACGTAATACACGTGCGTCGAAAACTTACGTGACGTCACACGTTGGTACAGCCGCGGTACTCCAGCACATCAAGCAACCGGAAACTGTCAATTTTTCCCAATCAACCTTGAACCTAATGCTATAGCGATAAAGTTGAAAATCTATTAAAGAAATTTGACACATATTTGTAGCTTGATGTGCTGGCGTCTGTACACTTTTTACAAAAAAGTGACGTCACCAGCCTCCACTCATGTGGGGGCTGGTAACTTGCTGCGCGTAATCTTTGTAAATTTTTAGGGTTCCGAACTTCCTTACTTATAGTAAAACCCTTATAGGAACACTTGTGTATGTCAGTCTCTCCGTCTGGCAAAAAAAAAACACTGACGGTCTAATTAGATTTTTTCAGGACAACACTCTTTTGCCGCCATTCAGTACAAACGACATTTTGTGTGACAAGGATAGTGTAGGATAGTACCTAACGTAAAACTTAACTTCTCTTTTTTCGCAACGATTTTAATAATTTTTCACAAATTGTACAAATAACATTCTCGGAGACGCGGTTGTTTAATATTAGTAGTCAAAAACCATATTCTCACTTTGGCATCTAAATTATCTAACAAAACAAGTGCCTGTGTTTTATAGATCGAGCCTTCAAGCGCACAGCCCGATATAAAATCTGAAGAGCCAATGGTTCAACAAGTAGCGGAGGAAAGTAAGCCTGTAGAGCTCATCAGTGCCACCACTACGCCTGCTTCTAACGAAGTGATTCAGAATGATGTGAAAGACAACGTAAGTTATAATAAAATACTCCTTTCGGTGCCAGTATTGACACCCAACAATATAATCGACAAATTTTGGCTATGGCGGCCAGTCTCAACGGAGACTAGCCATCGGCGCGTGACATATTATAGTGCAAAAGTGAGTGCGCAAACACAAATACTTCCTCTTCCATCACATAGTACACACATAGTCCGACTCGATGGGACGGCAATCCGACACGACCGGAGAGAGATCTGGCGCAGGACCAACGGCGACACGTCTTCAAAACTATAAAGAAATTGGAGTGTCAAAATAGAACCCCTTTAGCATCAATATTATTCTTTATATATATTCTGGGATACAAAAAAAATTAAAGGGCCGGCCGTTCAGTGGAAGCGGGCGGACATAGGAACGGACATACATATAGGTCAAACACATAATCCTCCTTGTGGGCTTGGCCGCAGTCGGGTAAAAAGAACCATTACAGAGGCACATGGCAGTCAATGTTAGAAACGATACAAGGATACATCTTACTTCTTTTATTAAAGCGAAAGTTCGTATGCCACTTATTTTTTTGGCATAGATTACGGGACGGATTACTACGGAATCCTTCACTCTGCGAGGCTCGACACGCATTTGGCCGGTTTTTATTGAAAAGGGAATAGGATATTTGATTGTAACTCAAAATCATCAAAAAGTGAGTTACGTTGTTTTCCCTTGTAGTCTATGTCGATCGATATAATGTCTTTCTCAATTTAGATTTAACAATTTTAGAACAAAAAAGTAAGCACTTTTAAGCTCATAGTGATTATTATTTTTTAAAGGGCGATTGGCAGCAAAGAGAACAAGATCTCTTGAAGAAAATTGAACAATTGGAGAAAGTTAAGAACGAGAGGACCGAAGACGGAGTTAAACTAGAATTAAAGGTAGCAAAGCAGTTTTCATAAAAATCTCTGAACTGGTTAGGTTTTTAAAAAGATAATTCAGCATTAAGCAGATACTGATCGAATTGCTTTTAACAAGAGTGTTAAACAGTTCAGTTTTTTTTTAATTAGTCTGTTAATCTTTGACTCGATCTGAGGAACTCGTGACTAAATAATAACAGCCACACGGAGTGATCCTCAAGGTTAAGCAGCGCGCGAGGTCGGTCTATGTGGACCATCTTAATACCGAGACACCCTCCCTCCGTGCCTCGGAAAACACGTTAGGCACCGTTGGTCCTGGCTGCGTAATGTCAAACTGTATATTACCACAGACACGGGTTGCTCTGTGCTCGTTGGTACGAGCAATGAAGAGCATAGTACATATCTGCTCAGACAATATCTGTGTTGAAATAAATTTTGCTTTGAACACAATGACTTTTTAGTTTAACGAAAGTCATTGTGGCTGTCTGTACTCGCACGTAATTTGCTCCAATATTCTAAAGCAAAATGTATTTCAACACAGATAATATTGTCTGTGCTGAAATAGATTTTGCTCTTAAGTGTTACGAGCACAAATTGGTCCAGCACAATATGGATGTCTGTGGTAGGTACCTAATTAGTGGCAATACGCGTCCCGGCTGTCATTCGTAGATCGCAGTCGTCACGGAGTGTCAGAAGTCAGAAAATCTGATAGCAGTGTTGCCAAGAAGTACCGTGTTACTCATTTACTGGGTTGTGTTGTGGGGGTCGGATAGGCAGTGACTTCACGTTAAATACCGGTATTCAGTTGTATCCGGTTTGACTGGAAGCCGATCCCAATATAGTTGAAAACAGGCTAGGCAGATGAATCTTTGACTAGCTATCAGTTGCAAATACTTGAGGCTCTGTTAGCAGCTAGTCTCGCGGGCTACTTTGTTGTCTTAAGGCTTCCTACACGCACAGGTCCGAGAAGAAGAGATTGACCTTCTCAAGGCAAGGGTGCGGAATCTGGAGACGGAACTGCAGGCAGCCTTGTCCAAACCCAGCGGCAAGAACCACGAGATGATCGAAAATATCAAACAACAGCACGAAGAGGTACGCCATCATTGAATTCTACTATTATTTAGTATTTTACTATGCATGCAAAAACTGTTTCAGCCGGTCGATTCTATAAACATGACTAAACTAGTGAAGGCTTAGGTGAAGTGATCACGAGGTGAGCGGTCAATCCGTCAATCAAGATGGAATGACAGCTCACTCCGTGATCACGTGACATCTTGATTGTATGGATCGACAGCTCACCTTGTGATTACTTCACCCAAACCTTCACCTCGACATGTTTACAGAATCAACCGGCAGAAGTGCCTGGTCATGTTTAAGGGTGAAGTTCTGTATCTTATCTTACTAGGTACCTACTATTTTAAATGCGAAAGTAAGGATGGATCGACGGATGTTTGTTACTCAACCACGCCAGAATGGCTGAACGGATAGATTGTAGTCTGAAATTTATATCTTGGGAGTAGTTGCCTTGCTGACAGAATCTATTCTGATAAACATTTTAAATAAACAATTGCAAAAATGAAAAAAACTTGACATTATAAAAAACACTAACCCCAAAAAACAGTTCGGCAGTCTGATGCAGTGTGTGGCTTTAAAAGTTCAATCACAATGTTTGATGCGACCAACTGCATAAACTGACTGACCTGACGTGATGGTGTGACGTGTGTTTTCATATTTGTACTTTCTAGTATTATGATTTAGTACTCGGAAGACCGAGCTTTGAAAAATGAAACCTAGCTAGATCGATTTGTTGCCCCTAAACCCCCAATCATCAAATGACTTCTTCCGCTCTGGGTGGAGCGGAAGGGCGTGTCAGACTCGTACTGACTAAAACCCATCCGTGTTCCTTCTAAAGCCCTTTGCGTTCCAGGGCCGCGGTGACTCTTTCGAACAGATTCCGCAACCCTGGCAGGTTTTGGCCCTAGCGGGCCCCGTCTTGCCCCTAAACCCCCTGCATACTAAATTTTATGAAAATCGTTGGAGCCGTTTCCGAGATTCCGATTATACATATATGTATATATCATACCTATATAGAATTGCTCGTTTAAAGGTATTAGATGTAAGTGTGCTTTTGTGTGTTGTGTTTTTGTATCAAATAAATGTTTTATCTATCTATCTATGTGACATTTTTTTTGAACTTAGATATTATGGTGAAGACAAACGAGCGTTTTTTTTAGTTGTGAGTCGCGTAAAATTAGTCGCGGAATCCACGTTGCATTCGGCATCATACAAAATTCCTGTTTGTGCCACATGGCGACGCAAAATGAGTTGTCTGCTGACTCATGCGCATTATATCAACCGAATCGCGTTCGGGGTTACTCACGTAAATAATTAAAAAATAGTTACACGAAATTAGTACCTACTTGCTCTATCCCGCAATATGTAGGTAGGTCCCTTTCTCGCTGAAGACGCCTTTTTGGTTGGTTCCCTTTGAAATCGTCCTAAACGGGTTTTACCGAATTTCACTTGATATAAGCGTTCACGTCATGATGTTTAAACTATCGTTCTACATTGTTGTTTCAGCTGTTGAGCAAAGCGCGCGGCATGATCTTCGACAAGACAAAGATGGTCAAAAATCAAGAACTCCAGATTGAAGCTCTAACGACACAAGTGCAGTCTCTCAAGGATATCAACACGATAACTAAAGACCTGTTGGAAATCAGAAACTCTGAAGTTAAAGCTATGGAGGTAGGTTGAAACTAAGTCCGATTTCATGCCAACGCTACCTACCTACCGCGGTGAAGTGCGCAGTCCCCCTGCGATTTTGTCAGCCGGACGATTCTGTGAACATGTCGAAGTGAAGGCTTGGGTGAAGTGATCACGAAGTGAGCGGTCATTTCATTTTGATTATATGGATTGACAGCTCATCTCGTGATCACTTCACCCAAGCCTTCACTTCGACCGGCTGGTCTGGGTAACTATTCACTATCCAACTGAATTTAGTCTAAAGTGAGTTCACTTTAATAATAATAATAATTCTTTATTATCAGGCAACTAAGGCCCATAGATAAAATATACAAATTAAACATTTAAAAAATAAACTAATACATATTAATCTTTCTTGATTAACTTATAAACTACCTACTAGTAAGACACGAAGTGACGGCGTCGAGTTACGCTGCGCGGTGTCACGTAGCCTGCCGCGAAAACGTCGGTAGACTAACACCCTTCGGCCAAAACTCTTCCTTTAGGAACGTGTCGAGATGTTGTGTCGGAACCCGCACCACTAACGACATGAAGTTGGTGTTGTGACGCTGCTCCAACTTTTCGACCCTCAAGGTCCAGTTGGTCTTCACCTTCATGTACTCCACGATCTCCTCAACCTTCGTGGAGCGATGCAGTCGGGACACATACAGCAACGTCGAAGGTATCGCTGGACGTAGCAGCATATTTGGTCCTGTCAGTCCAGCACCGCATTGATTGCGACAAGTAGGCTTCTTCTTCTTCTTCAGTACTTAACTTACTAATTGACTTTTTAATTAACCACGTACCTAACGGAAGTACATCGAACCCGTTATGTAGGTGTTTATCAAGGCCAGCCAAAATTGACGAGACAGTAAGGTACGATGAAACGAAAGTCATTTCTATTTTTATCAGTGCTTTATATAGTTTCATTTTCTGGTATTTAACAATCAAGAACTGGCCAAGTGCAAGTTGGATTTGGACACGAAGGGTTCGCGAAGGGGCGAAGCTGAAAAAACATGTTTCTTGTATGGGGGCCCCCTTACAAGAAACATGTTTTAGCGGCAACAAAATACATCATCTGTGAAAATTTCAACTGTCTAGCTATCACGGTTCAAGAGATACAGCCTGGTGACAGACAGACAGACGGACAGTGGAGTCTTAGTAATAGGGTCCCGCTTTTACCCTTTGGGTACGGAACCCTAAAAATGGTTCAACACAATCACAGGCAATGCCTATAATTTTGATAAACAAAAAAAACAAATTTGGTGTTTCTTCCAAATTAGGATTGTGGTGCTTGTGTAACTTCTTTTGGTGGGAAAATTCCTGTAGTCAGTCTAAACTAGTAAGGGATATCCAGTGTATGTAATCCTTGTTCCAGGACCGCTTGCTGGCAATGGAAGCCAGGTTTAAGGCCGAGAAGGACAGGTACGGGCTGGTGCTGCAGCGAGCTCAAACGAGCACGACTCTAAACGATGACTTGAAGAAGGAGTATGAGACCCAGCTGGCTATATTCAAGGTATGTGATGCATTAAGCTAGAAACTTAGGTACTTTTGGGACTCTAAGACAAAAATTACGAGATGAGCGTGTAGGAGTTATAGGTGTGTCAATATCAAGCATTTATAATAATAATAATAATATCTTCTTGGGACAACTCACACACGGTCGTCCGATCCCAAACTAGGCAGAGCCTGTGCTATGGCAACCAGACAACTGATAAACATACTTATATATTTCTAAATACATACATATTATAGACAAATTACACCCAGACACAGAACAAATGATCATTCTCACCACACAAAGATTTGTTCTGGGTGGGAATCGAACCCACAACCTCCGGTTTAGCAGTCAGGGTCACTAACCACTCGACCAACAGGCCAGTTATAAAATCAAAGTTTCGAATTTGCAACACCAGATTATAATATAAATAATATGTAATAATATGAATTGTTTATTCAACAGCATTGTAGTACAGTTTACAGGGTTGACAATTTTGTATGTGTACTATAACTACAATTGAAATGGTGGTGAGGTGCTGCATTCCCAGCTAGGTTAAAGAATAACCTGTAAAAGGGAGTACAGTGCCAGTCCCCATTGGGTATTATAATAAAATTGTACACAGTAAATGGCAACACTAGTCTTCTACTACAATTTTATTATTATTGGTGACATAGTGTAACTAAAGGTAAAAAAAATACGTTATAAAAAGTAACAGAAAAAAAAAACATTTTAAAACATTTGCTTAAATGTAAGTTAGTACACGCCGTGCACGTTCCTGATATAGTTTAGATAACCGAATGTTCTTCCAATCCCCCCACAGGAACTGAGAGAAAAATATGAACAGAGGGTACAGGCGCTGGTATCTGAAAACACGAAGCTTAAAGAGATAGCTGCTTTAAAGGCCGGTACGTCTGGCTAGCGGCTAGACTCCGGAGCTACAAGAGCGCATGCGGTCATCGCCCACAGAAGCAGCCAACAGATCATACATCACTCATACCTAACCAAATTATTTCGATGTACTACTCGTCTAGTGATTATTATAATGCTACTTGTCTGACGCAAAGATACAGTACGCGTCAAGCAACTTTGCCCCTCTGAAGTTCGTCACAATTGACAGCGCAGTAGTCAATTTTACAACCAATCATGACACCGCGCATGCGCGGGTTTGGCGCGCGTGCGCGGTCTCGCGGAAGATGGCGTCTCAGTCGCTCCTATACGTTCGACGCTTAGTCGTGTCCCGCTTGCTCAATGCAATAAGACTGTTGATGCCGCAAGTGTTACACGTTGTTATTATTTTTAATTAGTTTGTTATTGTTTTGTTATTTGTTGCTTGGTTTTGTGTGAGTTTTTTGTGCGGTATGCCTAAACGGAATATCGTTTCACAAAAAGAATAAACGAAACATATAGGTATTTCTTTTTTTACCTTTAAATTTAGCTTTCATTTATTTGGTGTGAACACAGTCCCTCACTTTCAATTACCTAGTAGTAAGTACTTATTATCTTCTTATGCATTTCTACCTACTTATCTTACAATCGCTAACTGCTTCTACGAACGTAACACTTTTTACGCGATTGCAACTGCGCGGTCGTCACCAAAACCTAACTTCAGAGCGGCAAAGTTGCTTGTCGTGTACCAATGACAATGAACGTGATCATACCTTTTATTGTTATACATAAGACTGTTTTCATTAACATCTGATTGATGTGTTTTTCATATATACATTTTTGTAAATTTATTAGTTGTTAAAGGTAACTATGTATTTACTTAATAAATAAAATGATTTTTAAATTTTGTAATAAATTCGAGTATTGGGACTTTTATTTATTATGGAAGCATGCTTTTGCTTTTCCTTTGGTACATCTACTGGGATATAATTATTCGTAATTCTTGAGAATTCTTGCAAAGGAAAAACTTATCACAAGATAAAATTTAGCCTATCGTAGGTAGAAGTTGCAAAAATGTTCAAGCTGGCTTTCGCAATTCCAGATTACTTGAGCTTATCTGCATCAGTCGACAAAGTAAATGCTATTGCTGTATGAATTGACGAAATAGAAACTAGCCTCTCCAGAAGGTAGGTACCTGTTACATCTTGGCTAAAGGCCTGAACAATAGTACCTAAGTTAAAGTTACGTGAAGCTAAAGATGCACGTTTTTGACAATGTCCGGTCGGCTCCCGTAGTAACCCCTCCCAAAATCATAGGCTCTGGCGATTTGCGTCAGATAGCAATATTATTAAAAAGGGTGACATTTATTGCCCGACCCAGGTAATATCAAGGCTTCTGTGTTTCATAAGTGCCAAGGTTTAAGTGAAAAAAAATTGAATTTGACATAGGAAATTTCAATAGCGCAGTGTGAGAAACACCGAGCGCATATAAGGCTAGGTCGGCACTTGAGAGCAAGGAATGATCGTGAGGCGGATTGATTCAATAATGGATAGAAGATAAAATTTTGATAACTTCTCAAACCATGTTGCGAGGTATCCCAGGCTTTCTCAGGCGTCCGACGTCGTTGCCGACAACAACTAGCGCCGCCACCGCTTGTAGTTTTACTACGAAAAGCTAGCACTAGGAAATCAAACTGCGGACGCGTGAACCGGCTGCCGCTTGAACTATTCTGAAGTTTTTTTATGAAAAACTTTTTTACAAAAAAATACTACCGACTTTCAAATAAAAAACACTACAAAGTATAAAATAACTTTAAATTTCGGAAGTCGGTGTCAAAAAACGAAAAAACAACCAAAACACCGACTTCGAGATTTTTGTAGTTTTTTATTTTCCACTTTTTAGTGGTGATACCCCACAACTTAGTGACATTATTCCCATAATTAATGGTTGTACAGTTGTACCTACTGTTTGCCGTTAAGGAGTTACTTTGTGTGCCTTCGCAGTCCAAGTCCAGACCAGCTCATAGTTAAATATCTACTTTGCTTTGGCACTAGATTTTATTGATTTTAAGTTGAGGAGGTCACTGGTTTATCTTTGAAGTTCACCGTCCAATAGCACTTAACCCAACGCAAAAAGAATCATCAAGATCGGTTCATACAAAAATAATTTATGCCCAAATAAATAACCCGAAAAACATGTTAAGTAATTCAGATTGACTGTTTGCATCTGCATACTCCTTCACAGGGTATCGGCATGATGTTATGTCATGAACATGAACATGTAAGCAATAAACAGACGTGCGATTTCAGCAATCCCGGGAGATTTGCTATTATGTACCTATTAAAGAGTTCCGTTGCCTCCCTCCGAAGATCTTCACCAAATTGAAATGATACCTGTTTGGCAAAATGTTCTTCCAAACACAAAAATAATTACCCAAATCGGTTGAAAATTGGCGAAAATGTCGCTGAACAAACATTTTTCCTGGGATCCCAGCATTAGATCCCGACTTACCTATACCTTCCACCATCAGCTCAGCAAGATGAGTTGTGGATTACCAGGCACAATAATTATCTGAATTGCGACGTCCGTGACTACCGCAGGACCACCACTCCCAATCGCTTCCATATTTGGTAAATAATTAGTTCTCGAACAGAATTGGTACCTTAGTAGTTTTCGAGAAAATCGACTTTGAAGGTGGTCCGGCGGTAGTCCCGCTCCGTTCAGCAGGACCGCCATGAGGGCCGAAAAAGGGGACCAATTGATTATCTACTATTTACCAAATGGAAGTGATTGGTGTTTGTGGTCCTGCTTAACTCACACACTGATCCATTGTTTTTAATTATATTGTAAATATGTGAGTACCATGTCCCTTACTAGCAAACTTAATTTTATCTCTGCTGGTATTGCTTTGTTGTACCTATAGTATATAAGTGTGTGCTGTATATTAGTGTAATGTTGGATGCATTGTGCTCACATAATATAATCAATTGATCAATGTACCTATGTATACAAAATATTGTAAAACTTATATTTGAAAAGAGTAACTATGGAGTTTCTTGTCCGTTCTTCTCCATAAGAATCTACTTTTTGCGAATGGACAACTAGAGTCACTTATATTTTAATTTTNTGTAATTTAACTCACACACTGATCCATTGTTTTTAATTATATTGTAAATATGTGAGTACCATGTCCCTTACTAGCAAACTTAATTTTATCTCTGCTGGTATTGCTTTGTTGTACCTATAGTATATAAGTGTGTGCTGTATATTAGTGTAATGTTGGATGCATTGTGCTCACATAATATAATCAATTGATCAATGTACCTATGTATACAAAATATTGTAAAACTTATATTTGAAAAGAGTAACTATGGAGTTTCTTGTCCGTTCTTCTCCATAAGAATCTACTTTTTGCGAATGGACAACTAGTCACTTATATTTTAATTTTAAACTGTAAATTTGACGTTCAAAAGTGCCTTTTAATGGTCTAGTTGAAATAAATGAATTGACTTTGAATGAATTGACTTTGACTTTGACCTGCGGTTGTCACGCACGTTGAATTGCGTTAGAAAGATGAAAAACATTGTGCCTTTAAAATTTGAGGGTTGCCCTCGATTTCCCTGGGATCCCATTATCAAATTCTGACTTGGTGCCAATGGGAGCACCTCAGGAGTAGATATAGGCTTTCGAATGAAAAAAAATTCTTCAAAATCTATTCATAATAGACAGAATTATCGCATAACTAACATACAAAACAAAAGACATTTGAGAACCTCCTCCTGAAGTCGTTTAGTAAATAAAACAAAGGATAATCATAGGAGTATTTATTATAAAAATGAAAAATATGAATTATTAAGATAATATGAGTCATTTGTTACTTAGATACAAAAAAATAGGAAAAACTAAAATAAGATTATAATTAGGGCAGCTTTTCGGCTGCGTCATTAAATGATTGGATAAGGTATGTCGTCCCTCAGTCTCAAATCTAATTCAGTTGCCCTTAGCTGTACTTGCCCTTAAGTATAAACGCTAAGGGGCAAGTACAGCTAAGGGCAGCATTACCTGTGGACACCCTTCTTTCTGAGAAAACTGAACGCGATAAGAATTTAATTTGCACGCACCGGTAACGACATTTTTATTGTAGATCATACAGACTGTATTATCGCCATTTGCTTTTTGCACGCATGTCTTGTTAAATAGAATAGAGGGTGTCTACAAGTAAAACCGGTCTTAGAAAAAAAAAAAAATAATTTTGATTCGGTACAAATCCTAGCGTAACATTGATAAAAGCAGGCTGATCGACACGAGGTTTACTTATGTGACTGACCTGACGGGGTAGTCAATACGATTGTTGCCAAATAAAATATGTTTATTCTAAATCAATTTTGTGATGAAAATAACAAAAAAAATATTTACGATAAGTCCAAACATTTTCAAAATCAACTCTTATAAAAGTTGTTGCCTCAGAGACTTTCGAATTTATACTTTAAACGCATTGTCACAACGTACACTGTACGCGACTCTTCAAATGCGATCAGCGCGCGATGAAATTCTTGCCATTTGAACGCGCTCTTAGGGCCCTATCTCACTAGGACACCATGCTGGTGGCCACCGGTCTCGCCACCAACAAAATGTATGCAGTTGTATAAAGGGTAGGTACCTCACCTGGTATCAGCTTGATTGCGCAACAATATTGTTGCCGGCAACCGAATCACTCGCAATAACACACTGAAACATTTTGTTGGTGGCGCGACCGGTGGCCGCCACCATGATGTCCTTGTGAGATAGGGCCCTTAAGGTGACTGGGTGTCTGGTGTGCCAAGTCTCAGGCGCTCAACTGTATGAAATGTAACAATTACTTAACCTAATAATATTCTCAAGCTTGCTAAGTTGGCACAGCTTCCTAGTTCTAATCATAATTGTAAATATTAGAAAAATCTTCATCGTCACTTAGTGTCAGTTCGTCTTTATTAACAGACTCTTCCTTCTCTTGATTGGCAGCTGTTAAAATCCAAGTGGAACGTCCACTTGGATCACTGTCAACGCTATTGTGCCCTTCATCTGCTTTGACCTCCGAGGAGTCTGCAATGACAGGTAACTCCAATGGTTTGTCATCATCGAAACAGAAAATTTTAAAAGCAACCTGACCTTTCATAGTTAACGGCTCAAAGTAGAACTTGTCTCTTAATTCTTTCGAATCCGTCGCGTCGCTTGCTTGTTGTAAATACATATCGGTGCGAACATTGAAAAGTTTGAATAAAACGTTATTTTCATCTAATATTGGGATAATCTTCCAGCCATCTTCGTTACCGGGCTTGTAGTGGCTGACTCCCTGCACTTTCGTTGTGTTCGGTTGTAAAACCAGCGCCTGATTGTTTTGATTGACGATGGCCACACAGTCCCCGTCGAACATGTGTTGGAACAAAGATGGGAAATGTTTTCGCACAACGTCTTTGTCATAGTTATTCCATAATTTGTAAGCGTACTCGATGACACTTCGCAAGTTCTTCTCGAGGAGTTTGTTGACGACGTCGCCAAGGACACCGTCGCAGTACGAGTTGTTCAAGCATCCAGTCAGTATGACAGCCGCCTCGATGTCCCCTTTGTTAACGTTTCTGTACAGTTCTCGTTTGAGTTCATTTATGCCCAAATAGGCCCTATAACATGTTTTCCAGTAAGTTAAATGTAGGTTATTTGGCAACAAGTAAATGGGACAGTAAAATAACTGTTTCATCTTCTTAAGTTCGTCAATCAGGCATTCAATTTCATCATCTATACATCCATAAATAATTACTTTACCCCTCTCGCTATTTACTATACGAGCAATATCTTGAGCTATGCGCTCTATTATACTCCATTGCTGTAGGTCTACAGTAACTGTAAGGACCGAGTTGTCTTTTATGTAATTTCTGGTTGTGTAGTCAAATCTCCCTCCTTCTTCAAGTATTGGTATTCTGTTCGGTATCTTCCTACCTTTATCCGGACCATCGGGAACTAATTTATAGCAGAAGGCAACGTTATAGCAGTCTGGAAACCCTATCGTGCCATTGTCGAGTTTTCTTCTGCCGCAACCATAATAATCAACATGTTCTATAAGATTTTTAACACAAATGGGAATCGTGACCAGTTTATATTCTTTTTCAAATGGCATTTCAGAATAAGGATACAGTTTGTCCTTATTGGTTTCATAGTTTGGAGATTTTGCTATTTTCCAGGCGTCGCTCATAACAGCTGCTATACGTTTATTGATCTTAATTAAATATCTGAAAACAATACAAGGGAAGACTTTACTTTTTCAACTGGACTGCCATCAGGGCTGGGTTGCCAAAGGTTGCTCATGCCTGGTTTAAACCACCATGGGCCATGGTGCCAAGTTGCGTGCCAATCTTTACTATACTAATGCAGTCGCGGGGCATAGCAGGAAATAAAACCTACTAATAAGTTAATTTGTGTAATTGTACAGGTGTAACGTGTTTCCCAGATTTTCATCTGTTAGTCCCGTACGGCGTTTAGACTAATTAGTCTTCATTATGGAGAAGAATTGTTCGCAATTAAATGTACTTTTGTACGATTGTTAAAAAAGTTATGGGCAGTCTCTTAAACAGTGAACCGGTTTATGCCCTTCATGCCGAAAATTACCACCCCACTCTAGATTGAATCTAGCAGCCCTAGTAGGTAAATATGTAGTTTAATAGTAAAAACCCACATACATATATAGGCTGATAAATACTACCTACTTTGCGTCGCGCAGTCGGGTAAAAATTTACTTATAGGGTAAAACCAGGATAGTTGCCACACTTTTTATAAAATTATATGATTAGTATATATTTAGTTAGTTGTCACTTTATTCATAAAACGGGTAGGTTCTTTGGTTTATTATCTTCAAATTTGTGAAAGTAAAGAACATTATTTTTGATATTTCCAGAATATTGGCGATTTTTGTCGAGTGTCGACCTCTAAATTTTGTGACATCTATCCCATATGGGGGTTAGTTGCCTAATCCATGTAAATTACGTTTAGGATAGGTGCCCCGCCGAGAAAGAAGATTTTTATCGCGCAAAAACTTTGATCGCACCTTGCCTTCCCATGCAATCGCACAGACACATGCAACACGGTCTACTTAGTTGTCGTTGTAAAGTCTCTCGATTGATAAATAAAATAACATGTGATTCATCCGCGAAGCTAGAGTAATTAAAATCGAGGCAACTATACCCCTGGGGCAACTATCCTGGTTTTACCCTA
>NDFZ01004210.1:0-61552 GCA_002192655.3 Mamestra configurata
TTGTCCTAGTCTTATTCCTTTACCATAGTCAGATTATGATAGAATGCATAGCTTAAATTGTCTCAAGCAGCCTCGGTTCTAAGGAAATTCTTAGGCGCAATAGGTTAATGCACTTAGGTATTTTCAGGCATTTATAAATCATTATTTATTGATTCATTTAATCCGCATTTTTTTGTATATAGGTACCTAGGTCATGAGTTTGTTTCGGTGTTTCTTCTCAGTGTAGTCAGCTAGGGAACACCGGCCTCATCTAGCTTAAAATGGCCAAAAAAATATTGACGTGTAAAAGTGTTATGTTTAACATACTTGCAAAATAAATATCATTTATCATTTATTTATCATAAGAAGCTCTAAATCTAGTCTAATCCAGATGCCCAATTCTGTGTGGAGCATTGCCTTCTAACAATTTAAGTTATGATAGTCGTCAGCCGTTGGGTAGCTGTTCTACAGCTTATGAAGGGTATAAACTTTATAAAGACCTGATTAAGTTTAATAAGTTTATGATTTTTTTTAACCTTAATAAAATAGGTAGGTTATTTATCAACTGTCTCGTGCAGATAGATACCTATACATAAATCTTTATCTAACTAATAATAAGATTGGTAACACTCATAGCAGAGTAGGTAGGTATCAAGTATCTATGACTGACAAGAATCAATGCAATCTTCATACTTCAGGCTTTTGCACAGGTTTGGGATAGGTACAATAGGCCAGCAAATAGGTATAAAACATCTGGACATGATTATGATAAACGGCTGGTAAAGATTAAATGTTTTCAACCATAAGTCAAGCAAGCTAAAGCAGAATTCACTCTTTCAGCTCAACAATTTTTTAACCCCGAAAACAATGATACAAGCTACTTCCATTTCTTTAAATGAAACACATTACCAGCTCAAAAAAAAACTCGACAACATTCTCTAAAACGACAGGAGAATTATCTAAGGAGCACAGCGGAACAAACCACCGTCACGACGCGGCTCGGCTTAGATAATTACCGCTAATCCGCTGTTTCTCTTTGTTAGACAAACGATTAAAATAATCATCACGACTTTAATACACTGAAATGAGACGTTTTCTTCCCCATTCTGTTATAAGCAGGTACAGTTGGCGAAGGAGTTAAGTGGGGTGGTTGGTATAGCAACAAGCTATTGCCTCTTTGCTTTCGTTTCATAGTTTAAGCTTGTGCCAAACCTTTATGGCATTTAAAAGTCTATTGCTGGGCGGGTAGTCGATTATTTTATGAAAACGGAAAACATTTCGCGCCGACCACTAGTGAAAATGGGGTCTGAGGCCCTAGAAAAAGTGATTTTATATCAGTTATTGATTTCCAAAATGTTTGCAATAGACCACGTGGCATTTCGGTAGCGCCTGCCAATTTTTGAGTTTTTGACAATCGTTATCGCTTACTAAATGTTAGTTTGATTTAGGACAAGGCAAGTAAAATAAGATTTGGGTACTTATAAGCTCTTAAAATCCACAACTGACTTATACTGACCGATAAGAGAACTCGCCACTCTTTGGCCCAAGCTTAGCAGTAGTGCTATTCTGTAAACATCACACTATGAAAACTTAGGTAAAGTAAACTTGAAGTGAGCTGTCAAATTTTAATATTAGAAGGAATGGCAGTTCAAGTACTATTCCACCCATGTTTGAATTATGAGATGTTTACAGAATAGCCCGACAGACCCTCCCAGCACACTTAACAATTTAGCCGCCTGTGCAATTTAGCAACGTAGCTACATTGTCGCAAACAATCAGTTTGCAACAGCGCTAATAAAGCCGTACCGGGTGCTTATTAGCAAAATAACTCATTACGTTGTTGTCTTAAATATCAGTTAGATTAATTGGACAGTTCATTAGTAAAGTATCTCCTAGTAAGTAGTTGTTTCCTTTAGACTTTGTATGTGATAGTTATTTTTGTAGGGACTTGAAAGTAGAATGGAATGGCTGGTTTATGGTGTGAATGGTTTAAGTAGAGAATCCAAGTAAAAAGTTTGAGATTGTTGATACTTAACAAAATATCTCGCCATGTTTCCCGAAAAATAAGACAGATGAATATATAGTACACCAACATTTTTCCAGTATTTTTAGGGCAAAAATTTAATTTTAAAAGTTCCTTGGTGCCCAATTTGCGANGGAATGGTTTAAGTAGAGAATCCAAGTAAAAAGTTTGAGATTGTTGATACTTAACAAAATATCTCGCCTGTGTTTCCCGAAAAATAAGACAGATGAATATATAGTACACCTACATTTTTCCAGTATTTTTAGGGCAAAAATTTAATTTTAAAAGTTCCTTGGTGCCCAATTTGCGAACATTTATTTATAGTGTTAAGCTAAGTATTCTAATTATATTTTTAGTGCTAACAATTGTTGACGAGTCTGATAAATAAATATAGGTACCTACATATAGGTATATATGAAAACCATTTTGTAGCACAGTATAGGCAATATTTGGACTATGGGATTAATAAGGAAAATCAATGTTTAATGGGGGAAATGTGTGTCATTTCTGTTGCCAAAAGCGAAATAACTCTGTAGCTATTCGGTAGCCACAATTAATTTACAAAACTACCAACTAGATACCTAGCCGAGTAAAGCCGCTAATTCAGGCATTTTGCAATGCTGAAGATCTAAGATCTTCATAATTTTTCAGTAACGTTTTTCATGAGAAAACCCGAAAAGATCTATGGTCTTTTCATGGTACACCACGGACAATGGTCCAACATCAGGACCAACCATACCCCAATAGATAGAAGATCTATGGTTCTACAGAATAAGATAAAAGCGGCAAAAACACTTTGTTTCTAATCTATATAACTAGGAGATACATTAACTTGTTCGGTGGTCATTATACGTGGAAAATGGTCATTAAGTTAACTATGTAATGGCGATTTGCGGCAAGAGCAAGAATCTTTTAGTATGTTACTTAGTTATATACTTTCAAACTGTCAAGAGCTTAGATATGTTTTTATTAAGTTAAATGTTCATTTAGTAGTGTAGTGATAAGATTCAGATATTTAAAAGTAAACTAATATAATATTATAAAGATTTCGAATTATGTAACCAATTTTTTTTTATTGAGGAATGGGCTTGCTCTTGACCACGATCACGCGTGATGGAAAGCGATGGATGAGGTGATGATGGAGTGAGCGTGTCCAGAAGATGCCTTTTCACTCTTGCTTTGAAGGCAAGAGGGTTATTTGTGGAAGAAAACACAGACGCTGGCAGAGATCCACACTTTGGCTGTGCGCATAATAAATGTGGAGGAGAAGCGCTGAGTACGACTAGTCGGGATATCGACCAAGTGCGGATGATACCCAGCAGTACGTCTGGTATTCCGGTAGTAAAAGGGCGATGGTGGGATCAGGACCTTCCTACATGAAAGTTTTTGAGGGTATCTGGATAGACTTGGATGGAAGGCACAACATATACGTCTAGTTTATAACCTGGATTAACACATAGTTAAATCTAATACTTTTTATCCTGATCTGATCCCCTTCATTCTAAAGGTGGATGGGAACCCGCAGGAAAAATCTAATCTTTTAATAAAATATTCTTTCAGAGCATTTTTTATAAATTTACAAGCTCATCACGTAGTTTAGTACCTAATGCCAAATTTTTTATGAAGGTTTTTAACCTGTACCTACCTACCATGTGGCACTGGCAGTAGGTACGGGACGAGACAAGAATAAGAATTATTTTATTTCCCTAGTCACTTGTCGTAAGTATATAGTAGACTTATATTTCAAATAGGCTTAGTGTTGACCTCAGTATTTTCTAGTGATTGAGACATGTTTTGATCTTCCATGTAGTTCTACTATTTCGGTAGAATGGTACCTAGTAGATATTAATTTGCCTCAGGCAGGTGGCTGAACTGATTTAGAACAGGCGGGTTTTGATAATTCTCTATGAATTAACAGGTTTAAGTATTCTACATTCTAAAAAAACAACCGACTTACATCAATCATTTCTCGTAAAGTTATTACTGAGAAAAAAAACGTCATTACATATGTGTTGTTTATATACAAGCGAATAAATGAGCTCCAAATGACGTTTGATGATGAAATGACTTGACAAGAACCATCCATTGTTATCGATGCGTCGTGATGTCGTTTTGATTAGAAAACTAACTATATATAAGTAACGAATGTGGCGTTCGTCGCATCACAAATCAATTTCTCAAATTGAAACATGACTGCAGATACAAAGCTTGTTTTTTCGTTTCTGCCAGGCCCCCATTGACGTCGGTGATTGAACTTCTAATTGGCAATGAGAACTGTCATCGGTCACGGTGGCAGCAGTGGTCACGATGCTGGCAGCCAATGGCCAGCTGGCCCAGCAACGGCCACATAGGTGACAAATTTTGGATGCCGTCTAACTGTTCGATATCAGGCAATCTATTACGAAACAAATTTTTCCTCATGAGCTATTTTGTTTTCTATTATCAAGACTAACTGTAGCTCTATAAAAGAAGTTTAAATGAATGCTGGCAGTACCTAACATCCATCTACTCCATCTAGATTCATCAGTTGATAGCCAGAGTTGATGTGAAAATTACTACCGACACGCTAATAACCAAATTAGTTTTACCTATTATGATTAGGAATTTCCCAACGACTACGTCACATTTATAAAATTGAATGTTATGTAACGTAATAGAAAAATAACCACTTATATTGAAACAAAGTGATTGGTATAATTAAAGGCTGTTCGTTAGTTAGCGAAGCCTATTAGCGATGATAGGAGGTAATCACAGAGGTATGTTTATAAAATGATACTCGGATACTACTGTTAAGAGTCATTTTCAACGGATCGTGTCGTTCACACATTTCCTACATCACTGTTAACGGTGTTAACTCATTACCGGGCGACGTTGTCTCAACTATTTGAGAGACAAAATGGCGTCCGCTGTAAATTACCATATTTTGAGTAAAATTGACACTTTGCCATTATCTACCGGTCGGGCACCGCAGAGGAGTCAACGCCCTCAAACCATCCGGATCTAATTACGTAGTGTCATTAACATTGCGGAGGCGGCACGTCGGCCTAGGAAATGGAATCGAATCATTAGTAGTTTGATTACAAAAAAGGCTTAATAGAAATATAATAACGTCCGACGGAGAAGAAATTGTAAAAAGATTGTAGAGCGATCCAATAATTGGCGGTTATTTGTCGATATGGTTTGGAGCGGGTAATGGGTTGGGACGCCTCGACGTGACTCCGGGGGTACTGGACGACCCCTCCCCCTCCCTCGCCTCAGACTTCACAGTCATTATTGTTTATAGAGATTTGCAGATCAATCGCTATGATAGCCATCGGTCGATATTATGTATACTTAACAAGCACTTTTGACCATGCTACCGAGATACTTTATCATGATTAAATCTGTGTTACAAGACGATCATACCTCCATTCTTTGATTTGACTACATATTCCAATGTTACGAAGCATTTCTGATGTCACTTTTTTCAACTTTTCTGTCATTTTTGACGTTGTACGTGAAATCTTCTCGCATATTACCATTCATGTTTCATCCTTTTATTAAGGCGACACTGCGAACAATGTTATTCCATATTCTATTGAGTAAATCTTTACATCGAGGGAAAACACGATTTGGCGTGAAGATTTGGTGTTACCAAACGTTTTGTGATCATTTATCGGCGGCTGCAACGGTTACTTACGAAATTCGCGTAAAACCGACGCCATTGAACGTTTACGAGTGAGGTTGGGCCCCGAAAACAGCGAGGTGAGATGAGAGGGTAAATTTTTTGATGATACCTAGAAACTTGGGAGTTGCCTGAGTTGTTTTGACGGTTATTTATAAGTACGGCAAAAGGTGCTCGAATGAATGTTGGAGAATGCCACCATCTCTTGCTATGTTCAAATGGAGTTCGTGCTTCATTTGCACTTCTTGTAGAGGGTAGGTATTTTCAAAGGCAATGTTTTGTCATTTCTTTGAAAAGGTGGTTTTAAAGGTACCTGCGTCTTTAATCACCTTTAGGGTTGAATATTGACTAAATAGATCGGTATCTACACTTTGTTACTTAATTAGAATTTCGGTTGCTTATTCTTTAAGTTAGTCAGATATCTAGTCGAAAAATGTCTAAAACTGTTGGTAAAAATCTTAAAATATAATACGGATGTAGGTGGATTATCAAAATAATAAATTATGTCATTTAATATGTATCATTCATAAGTTTGACATTTATGTATCATCTGCATTTGGCATTTGTTTCAATCATAATCTGCTTAAAGTGAATAAGTACCTATAATATTATAAAAATGTAACCTATACTTTTCCACCCACATGTTTGTAAGACATTTCAATATTTGAAGCCTAATTTATACCTAATGTCAAATTCACAAAATTTAGCATTCAAATACCTATAGTAGTAGCTATTAGTTCGTTTGAAAGAGTTGTGTAACGATTTTTGGTGAACCTACAATAAAATAGATACATTCTATATATCTATACCTCGAGCGACGTGAACTAAGATGTCCTTAAAGACAACCATCTGTTGCCTTCACCTAACCTCGAGTCATGAATCGCCGGTTTCGAGGCCCAATCGAGCGTTAACAAATTTTTCTATGTAAAACTATAAATCGAAACCTAACCGTACGAGCGTGACGTATCTAAACTAATACGTGATACCCTGGTTTTATATACTTTTTTTTTACAAAATATTGTTTTTTATACCTCTTGATATTATACGATCAACAAGTCACGTCAAAGGCCGTAGGATTGTGTTCTAGTGTCAAACTTTCTGTCAGATAATACAGGGGCTTAAAAAATGGCTACGTGCGTCTTTATTTTCACGATTGATTCGACCTTGCTCTATTTATCATTGTAATAGGAATTGCTGTGATATGAATAGTGTCAGTATTGGTTTAGTGAGATAGATGAATCTAGATTTGGCTGAGGTAGAGATAAGTACTGTAGGAAGTGTCTACGACTCCTCCCAGGAACAGGTTGTTCTGTCTTCAATAAATTAGGAATGCGACTTAATAGGTATCTAGATATCTACCGAGATGCTTGAATAAAAATTTGACATGATAATTTGTTAGCCCTTTATCATATTTGTGGCAACACAACATATTTGTTGCATGTGGCAACACGGGAGATTCCGCAGACACCAAGTGAAAAGATGGCTTGCTAGACTCTGCGAAAATATTTAATTACTCCCTTGAATCATATCTTGGTCAGATCAGCCCCAAATACATAATATGTTGGGGAAGGCTTTCAGTCTAGCCAGGTGCAGCTGAATATCATATTCACATGGGGCGACTACTATAACACATTAAGTACCCCTTCGCAAAAATTGACCTGACTTACTTCAATGTTTCATTAAATTACGTGAACACGTTCAATGCCTCTACGATTTTCATTATGTCTTCGCGGATGCCACATACAATATTATAACAAAACAATATCATATAATATTACCGAAACACACTGAACTCGCCACGCGAGTCACCAGTACTGGAATAAAATTAACGTGAACTCGGTCGGGAAAGTGTGAGTCGGTGGCAATGAACGTGTTAACATTAGCGCGTCTGAATCAAAACCAAGCGACAAGTTTTACTATCCGAAATTGAATGTGAGATCGAATCCAGCCAGAAAAAAAATTCTAGCAGTCTTTATGCTTTATGTATTGTAGGTGCTGCAGCCTATACGTAGCTTGACTAAGCTGAAATTCTACATCCTCCATCTAAAAGTTACATTTGTAAATGTCTTTCATAAACTTTGATCGAAACATGGTCTCGTTTATTTATCATCATCAAGACTCTCAAAACAACATAACAATATTGCCTAATTAAAGTAGGAACATTCTATCCTCGCATTGAAGTTGCAGTTATCTAGTTAATATTTTCATGATATAGAATTTCGTAGCTGGTATCTAAAGCTTTCTTCTTTTCTTACTAATTAATTACTCTGCTATTCAACAAGCATGTTTTATATTATTATCTAATATTTAGCACCCCCATTCTGTAAATGGGCTGCAAAGTTAATGCATTGCTGTAGTTGCAAATTCCTAAATCTGAAAATTATGATTATCCCACTGAGCATTGCAATCCTGAAAGGCAACTTCTTCTGTTAATTGATGACTTCAGTTGGATCAGGTGGATGCTGCTGCAGACCCTACTATCATTATTTAACCATGCATTATGTTGGTTTTGCACGATTTCTTTACCTGATTCCTAATGTCATATCCCTTATGGTCCAATAGTCTTTGTCCGCTGGTATCAAAATGTGGTATGTATATCTACTTGTACGAGTATGTCTCATCTATTACAAAAAAATCAACACCACAGAGTGGTGAAGGGTGGGCGTTTTAAGGGCTGTCTTGACCTTCAAAAAATGTTAATTCTCAGTTTGAATGGATCGTTTCCTTTTTTTAGTTGCTAGGCATCATAGAGTCATTAGAATAATCTTTACGTTACTATTGCGTAGTTACGTACCTTCTTTCAGGTGATAGGTTAAAAAGCACCTAAAAACATCTTTTGATTTAGAGTCAACGCCCTTTCCTGCTCATCTCTATGACAGACATCTGCCAACATTTTCCTTTATTCAAAATCTTCACTAACGGGTAAATATTTTTTTATATCATCACCAATATTCTAACATCGCATCAATGATCTGCCTGCTTACCGTCGTGATATCGATTTCATAAAAAAACCTTATTGTATTTGAACAAAAAAGGCTTATTTTATGTTAAGCACGTCCTATATTATTGCCTTTTACAATGAAATAATTAGCCAGTTCGCTAACGGGAACATTTTTTATTTAGCTTCAGTTTTTCCTTTGTACGTGTGTAATTTAATATTTTTTGAACGAACCCCAATGAGTGGGTGCGTGAAAAAATATGTGTATTGTAAATAAATCAAGGTTTAGTGATATCATTTTCTTGAACGAGTGGGTGGTGATTTAAAATAAGGCAAATTGGGATTTGGAAACCTTTGGAAGGCATTTGTGTTTGTGTGATTTTGAAGTTTGAGTAAAGTTACCGTGAAATCAATTTTCGCAGTAGGTAGGTATTTTGGTGCTTTGATGAAACCTGTATACCGAAGTGAAAAGGTCCTCCACAGCATCTCTTCATGAAAAATATCTCCAGATATTTTCAGTCGTCTCTGGAGACTTCATGACCTATATGGAAGTAAAATTGACGACGCTGTTTGCCTACCTAATAATTGAATATACTTAATATAAAAATATGTAAGTAAAATATATAAAAAAAAAAAAAACATTCATAGAGGCAATGTGTGTGTAAATTAGCTGAGCCGATTTTGATAAAACTTAACCGTTTATTTTAAGAATCGGTTGTTTAAATGTGGAATCAATCGCTGATTATTCTGTTTTCGTGTATGCGATACTGTATTAACGAATTTAAGAATATTTATTTCGAAGCTTTCTCCTCTNACCGATTTTGATAAAACTTAACCGTTTATTTTAAGAATCGGTTGTTTAAATGTGGAATCAATCGCTGATTATTCTATGTTTTCGTGTATGCGATACTGTATTAACGAATTTAAGAATATTTATTTCGAAGCTTTCTCCTCTGTAATTGTGTGTGTGTCTTTGCAGTAGAGATCCATAAGCTGAATTATTGTGGAAGGCAAAGAAAACATACAAATGGGGTGTTATAGTAGGTCTATCTAATAGTGATGTGCCGTCACGATCGTTTTCATATTATTGAAGATCAAGCATCCTATAACATTGTAAGTACATAAACTAGCAATCTGTTTTTGTTGCTCTTAGAGCTTGAAAAACTTAGAATGAATCATAATTTAAACATTACCTCCCACGTAGCATGAAATACTTCCCTAAAAATATTCATTTCACATCTTTTGTGGCAATCTTTATTTGTAGACGAATAAAAACAAAAGCATTTTTGTTTTAAGTCTCAGGTACCAATTTACGACGCTATTGTAACTAACTGCGTGAGATAGGTACTTTACATTTCCAATTATCTACAATGCTCACCTGCCCCTAAATAATTCGTTAATTCTCCGAGACTTTCTACCAAAAAATATCAGCTTTGTTTAAATAGTCTTTGTTACCTCACATTGCATTCCACATAAATGTTCTCCAACAAAAGCAAACCAAAAAAAAAAACTCAGGATAAAAGGAACCAAGGAAACAAAAAACAAAAAAAAACATAATTCAATAATATAAATATTGCATTTATTTCAACGAATTCTGCAAATATAATAACTGTAGATAATAATTATAATAATACTATTCAGTTTACAAGACTTTTAATCTTTTCCTAGGCGGTCGAATGAACGCCGCAAAATACCAAAGAATTCTTTCACTGGCTGGCACAGGACTTTGTTTCAAATAACTATTTAGAATAACGTCATCTGAGTAACAGTAAATGCAGATCGCATAAAATTAGGTTAAAAATTAAATTATACAAATTAAAATAAAATTATTGGAAGTCGTATTGGAGGCAAATTCAATATCAAGGGGTACGTCAGTCGCCTTGACGTAAATACGTTTAGTATCTACATGACAAACAAAATAATAGTAAAACTAAAGAACAAAAATAAATACAAACATAACAAAAACAAAAGAAAAAATAACAAAAAACGATATGCAAATGAACATGCTCTGAATCTAAAGTAGAACCATAATGCTGTGGTATGTATTGAAGTAGTAAATAATACTTATTATGTTCTTTACGACAGACTGGGGATATTTGCATTTGAAAGATCAATAGAGACGTATCAAGGTGTGTAGAGTCGGTAGCGAAAATTTCCACGTAATAAATAAGGGCAAAGCGTTCGCTCCCGCGGCGCGTGCGCAGCACACAGGGACGCGGGCGCACCGCCGCGCTCGTGCCCCCACATACATTCAAATTTGAAGAAAATATTTGCATATCGCCTAACGCCCCAATCGAGACCCACTTTTATGTAAATCTCACGAAAGAATAGCAAAAACTGCAACCGGGACCCCACACGACAAAACGACGCATTATCATGTAAAAGCGACAAACTTCTAATGTTATGTCTGTATGTATTTTTGTACTTGTAGGCTCGCGCCCATAGCCGAGACCCTTGCAGAAGATATGCGAAGTAAACTAATTAGATACATTTATATCACAAGTTCTTAAGATGCCTCTACGAAACAAATAATATATTTATATCTACCTATAGATAACAACTATCGAAATACACAATACGAACAGCGGTCGGAGATAATTTTACAATGCACATCGTAACATCTAGTAGTATACTTTTAACTATTTACAGTGGAGCTCAAGAGAAAAATAATTTACAAAACACTTGGATCCTACAAGGCACCTTATTTTAAATAATTATAGACTTCAGGCTTCGCTATGACTTTACATAATAATAACTAAAACATTTAAATTCTCTAAAATATATAATTTGGTTTTCATTACAATCCTACAACAATCGACATGTCGCTAATACCTAATAGGAGTTTTAAATACGAACAACTAGGAAGAATAATATTATGCAACAGATTACTAGTCTATATCTCTCTGTGGTGTTGGTCTGCAATATGTGGAGCAAACTCGATATAATAAGGTAGTAAAAACAAAGGAAACAATGGACACTGATGTGCCGTTTCCGAGAAAGTCTTTTGATTGGCGTCATTTAAATAATTGATTATTCATGTGGAGCGAAATGCATGTGCGCCAGATCGGTCCCATTAGATATACGACGTCCTTCACGCGTCCTAACTCCTACCATTGTTGTGCATCGTTTGCATTTGTATAGTGGCTTACAGCGGCCGCCCACCGCCGCTCTCGGCCCGGGCCGCTCGTGGCCCGCCTCTCGCGACGACGCGCGAGCAACACGTGCCGCGGCAAACAGACACCAACAAACACAAACAATTCCTAAACACTGTCCAACCCAACCACAGAAAAAATAATCTATTTCACACTAATTTCAGATTTATATTATAATTTGAAGATTGAGTAATGTTTTTTACTGTTGCCACGCTCCCAGCTATAGGTGCTCAGTAATTATTTGAATTACGAAATAATTTCAGAGATTGAATCGGCTGCGTACGTGCCGCCATTACCTTTCGCATCGGCCGACCGACTTGGCGCATATTTATCTCAGTACAGTTTTGAATGTACTTTATTCATTGGCAGATAAGCTCAATCTGAAGAGGATTTCCTCAATATTGAAACACCAACACTACGGAGAGATAACGTTTAACTATTTCAGTTACACCTAAATTTTATTTACAAAAGGACTCACTAGTAGGAAAATAGCAACGACCGTCACGGCACGAATTGAGCTTCGCTCGAACCGCATCTTCAACAACATCTTCATCTAGAAGTGAACACAGTCGGAGTGACAATGACGCGTTCGAGCGGAGCTCGCCGCTGCGAGGTTCTACGTAAGAGGGCGCAGGATCGCTTAGTGCTGGGCAGCGCTAGGCGACTCGCCCCGCGGTCAAGTCGTACACTCACCGTTTCCGGCGAGCTGCGGCCGCAGGAAGGCGTTGTGCAGGTCGGCGCCCATGCCGCTCTCCAGGCGCGCCGCCATCTGCATGAGCGCGAGCGTGCTGTCGTCGCCGCCGCCCGCGCCGCTCTCGAGGCGCGCGCGCACTGCCGCGATGTGGCTGCGCGTGAACACGTGGTCCTGCACCGAGTACTTGTGACTGTACTTGAAGTCACACACTCGACACTCCTCCGGCGGCGGCGCGTCGGACACCTCCATGAGTCCGGCGGCCAGGCGCGCCTTCTTCTCTTTGGCACGTGCGTTTTGGAACCAAACTTGCACCACGCGTTTGGGCAGCCCGATTTCCCGCCCGAGCGCCTCGCACTCGGCCATAGTAGGAGTTTTATAGTCGCCAAATAACGATTTCATTATCTTCACTTGCAAGGATGACATTTGCGTTCGGTATCGCTTGCCAGGGGGCCGCGCCGACTGCTGTTGGCCCGGTAGCGGTGAAGTGGGCTCATCTTCCTCGTAGAACTCCATAGTCTCGGAAGCGGTGTCGGAGCGCTCGTCGGCGTCCGAGCCGGGTCGTGACAGATCAACTGGTTTACTGAGATCTAAAGGTATCTCCGATTTTCCATGTTCTGGCCGTCGCTCAGATGCTTCATTGTTTCCACCACCGTTTTGTTGGGCGGCGGCATGCGCTTGTAGTTCACTTACATAGCGTTTCATTGACTCCTCACTGTACTGCTTGATAAACTTCTCCATGTCTGAGTGAAAAGGTGGAAAAATAGGGGGCAACATGGGAGCCCCCGCTTGGGAAAAATTTTGCTGCCGGTCACTTTGTTGGGAGCCAAAACTTGGTGTTGATTCTGTACTTAACTCTTCGTCGGGCAGCGCGTCTACGTTGATTTCTCCTCTCGCACACTGATCTGCGTGTTTAGTGCTCAAATGACTTTCTAATGCGCTCTTCACCTTGAACAAAGCTGGACAAAACGGACATCGCTTGTTTATCACTTGTGCATGTGCACGAAACTGTCCTTTCCTCTCACGTGCTCGTGTATTTTGAAACCAAACTTGTACCACTCTTTTTTTTAGTCCAACTTCACGTGCTATGTTTTCAAGCATTTTTCGTGATGGGTTAGATTCGATTTGGTATTTTTGGTAGAGGTAATCCAGTTGTTCCGGTAGAATAGTAGTTCTTAAGCGTTTGTCTTTTGGCTGTTCACCAGTTTCCACTTCTTCGTATTCATCGAATTTCCTCTTTGCTACTTGTTGATTAAGGGCCGCCACTAAAGGATGGCGAGCCTCATCACTCCCAAGGGACGCATTTAGCTGTTGCAGCTGCGCGTGCTGCTGAAGGATCCCAAAAGGGGAATCCGGTGGGTATGTGGGGAATAAATTTGGGTTCATTATGTGAACTAGTTGATGTTCCCGCCATAAGTCAAACCGAGGGAAGACTAGGTTGCATTTATCACATTGAAAATTTCCATCTTTTTCTTCACGGGGCGCGTGTGATAGTGGAGTGACTGGCGTTAGAGGCGCTGGTGGCGCTGGAGACACTGGGTAGTTGGGTGCCGCTGGGGTTGGCGTGCGGGGCGGGGCGGGCGAGACCGGCACGTGCGGGGGGTGATGCTCTACATTGCTCGAATTAGAGTCCTCACTGCTCAATGTGGCAGCCACTTGAGCTGCTGCCGCCTGTGCTTGTGCTGATCTTTTAGCATCTTCTTCCTTAAAACAATGAGTCTTCTGATGTCTTATAAGTTCATAGTACCTTTGGAATACTAATTGGCACTTCTTACACTGGTAGTTAAGACCTGGAGTGCGCTGAAATCTATTGGCATCGTCTGTGGCGCTCGCAGGTGGATCTGCAGCTGGTTGGTTTTCATAAACTTTTCTAGCTTTTTGACGCGCGTTTTGAAACCATACCACTATTACTCTCGGACTCAATCCCAGTAACTTCGATAAATATTCGAGATCATCATCTTTGGGATAGGCATTGTTTTCAAAAAACTCTTGTAATACTTTGATTTGATAGTCGGTGAACCTAGTTCTGTTGGCGCGTTTGCCAGAAGACCCCGTTGAGCTGTTGGATCCGTTCGAATTGCCCCCGGAAAGTCCGAAATCGGCCGGTCCCCTGCCAGGACTGAGGCTGCGATTCGGGGTCAAAGGTAGGACGTTCGGGGGCGCGGAGTTTGGGGACGTGAAGTTAGGATTCATTTTTGGTGGTAGCATCGATGGATGAGGCGGCTGCGGTATACTCGTAGCCGGAATTGAATCTAACTGTGACTGGATCAATGAGTTCAGCGAAATATGCGTTGGAGTTTGCGGTCGCGATTTGTTTTGGAGATGGTGGTCATTTGTATGCATTATTGGAGCTGGACTCTGTGACGGCGCTTGGGGAAAGATAAAACTTTTATCTTCCTGGTGGCGATCATCGTACGAGTTGTATTTCTCCTCCATTGATGGTTCGTCATTAGGCTCTGACTTTACCTCCTGTTGTATTATCATACTGGTGTCCTCGATTTTTGCCTTTTTTTCAGGCGGAGGCTTGCCTTCATCTGAGCTTGCTGATGAATCCAAAGTCGTTACCTTAGCCTCACCGGTCTTCTCATACTCTTCGAGGTTGAGTGTCGTTGAAGGAGGATTGTTGAAGTTATAAGGTGAATCTTTGTTCCGCTGACGCTCCTTGAAAAGAGTGTTCCTGAACCAATGTTTGATTACCTTAGTAGCGAGTCCAGACTGTTGGGCCATTTTCGCGATAGCCTCGTCGCTGGGCGAGTTGTTAATATCAAAGTGCGCTCGCAAAATCTTCAATTGTTCGTCAGTGATGCGAGTGCGAGCTCGCTTTTGACCAGCTGCAGCGTTAGCCTGCAAACAAAAGAAATCTTTGTTAAATACGAGCTCCGAGACCGAAGAAACGAAACGAGTTTACAGTTGTCAAAGGGTTCATTTATCTATAACGATATTAAGCAGGTAAGTCCGAATACTAAGGGAAGTCGTTACTAATAATAATGGTCGGACCCTTCATACAACAATAGCTCCTCTGTCGCCTTGTGCAAACAGATAGATAACGTAAATCGTCGAGCTTATCTCACAATACGTCGTAGATATCCTTATTGCCCACGATCGAATTTACACAGTAACTGACGAAAATAATCAATGCGAAGCCTTGTGTTTGTATAAGTAAATACATGTTATTTGTACGACGCGACTGAATTTAACTGCTGAGGTAATTGAGTGTTGCTAAATGATTGCGCAGTCATATTCAACTTGAAATTGATTTTTTAATTATTTAAGTTTATATCCGTTTTGGTTATTCGACGATTTCATTACGAACATGAAGTATGATGATATATGATTGTGCAATTCGTAATAAGATATTCACACTTCGAATTTTAATAGGCAAACAGAAAAGTTGATAAATATAATACACACAGGAGCTATAGAACTAATGAATATGATGGACATAAAATCTACATTTCATTTTAAAATTCGAACCATGATTTGCTTTAATTGATTCTAAATCTATCATTGTTTACATGATTGTAGGTAATTATTATGATAATATTGAATCTATACTGAATACGATTAAGGCTTATTCACTTTACTTTTATATAAGTCATAGTTATTATACTAATGTTATTCCTTACAGGCGTTAATGTGGCATCACAAACCATTTAATACCAATTTGTATAATTTCCATTATTTTATGTTTAACTGTTGGACATAATGTAATTTATCTAATAATGCTTTGTTTATTGTTATTTATAACTTAAGTGTCGGTTAATGTAATTAGAAGACATAACTGCGCGATGTTTATCAAGAAGTAGAGTTATTATGAAGGACTCACCTGCTGTTGCTGCTGTAATAATTGTTGTTGTTTCATCTGAGCGTCGTGAGCGAAGGGCATCGTGTCGAATGGAGGAGGCGGCAGCATCAGCGGAACCAGAGGCGGTTGCAAGTTCATCGCTGCCAGCGCACCTACGTTCAGGCCGAGGGGCAGGCCCAACGATAGCATCTGAGCCACCATCGGGTGCAGCTGCCCCAGCTGCTGCTGCAGTTGGATCATGTTCAGCGCCGCCTGCATCTCTTGCACTTGCGCAGCTAGCAACGCACCAGCTTGCGCATCTCCATGCGCGTTCCCGTTCTCATTGAAGTTTCCACCGTTATCACCGCGCGGAGACGGCGACCTTTCACCCTGCGGCGCAGGAGACGCCGCGCGCGGCGAGTTCGGGGCACCAGACTTCCTCTCATACTCCGATTTGAAGTGTTCAGCGAACTGCTCTAGAAATTCCAGCGGTACTTTATCTTTATGCACTTCCTCACAATGAGTTTTAAGAACGAACACACTAGAAAACTCCTTGTTGCAATGTTGACACGTCGATTTAGTTTCACCATCCGGGGGCTTCTCCTCGGGAGGCGGTGGCGGCGGACTGGGTACGCGCACCATCTCCCGTTCTTCTTGCATTTTTCTTCGCTGATTTTCATTGTATTGCATGACGAGATCGAATCCGAAGGTCTCCAACAGTTGCTTATACATTTGTGAATTGCGTTTGGGCGGGTTGCCCTTGGCGACCATCTCGTCAAGTGCAGCTGTTTCAGCTTCACCTAGTGGCGAGTGCGCCCGCGCATCGCCAAACGGACATGTGGTTGCTCGATGTGCGTCGAGTAGCTCCCCGGTCGGGAATGACGCGTGACAGCGATCGCACGAAGCGCTACCTGCGCGCGGGGATCGCGGACTACCTGGGCGCGCAGGGGGCGAGGAACGCGGGCCCCCACTGCTTGTAGACGAAGGGGATGTATTTTTCGGCGACAACACGTCTTGTAAAATTTTGGCGGGGTCGGTCCGGTCCGGCTGCTCTACCAAGGGCCTTGACAAGTCCACGTGGCCAGCCGCGGCGAGCTCTTGCAACTTGCCCGCGCGTGTTTGATGAAGCACTGATCTCATGTGAATGTCAAGCGTACTTCCTTGCGTGTACGCAACTTTGCAAATGTTGCATTTGTACCTTTTGCGGTCATCCTCCTCACTCGATGTACTCTTGGGAGTGAGTGTCAAATTAGAGGGCGCAGAGCCCGCCCCAGGCGACACGGGAGGGTTATTATTATTCTGTTGTTCTTGCATAGCTCGCTTCAATTTATGCAAATGGCTCACGCTATTGTAGTGTACTAGCAAAATGTTCTTTTGCGTAAACGATTCTTTGCATACGTCACATTTGAACGGTCTGTTTGGGTCAAGGTACTTTTCCATGGGGTAGGTTAGTTTTTCACCTTTTCTGTGGAGAAGTGTTTTGTTATGTGCCGTCAAGTACGATTGGCGTGTAAATGCTACCTTGCATCGATGGCATTTGTACTTTCTATTGGGGTCGTTATATGAATCTTCCGCCATTGCTTGTGAATTTAGGTAATCTTCCAAGAATTGTTGATCTTTGTAAATAATTGAGTCATCTGAGTTTTCGGCGTCATTATGACCGGACTCATCAGCGACGGTTGCGCTTGAATCTCTGTCTTCCATATCTGCTAGGTCATCATCGGGAGTTCTTAGAGCTTCCTTGCGTAGGAGCTCTGCAGTCGCAGCATCAAGAGCTGTGCCCTGGGCAGCTTGTAGTAAAGGGTTCGATGCTAAGCTTCGTTTAAATGCACTTAGCTCTTCTTCAGATAATTCAGGGTGGGAAGTCTCAACGTGTTTCTGAAGGGCCAACACAGATCTAAAGCTCCTTCCACACAGCACACACTTGGTGGCGTCTCTGATAACGTGATATTGTGAATGCAGCTGTAGTTTTTCAATAGTCTTGAATGCTAGACTGCATTGATTGCATCGGTATTTGTAGACATGTTTTTCCGACACTGACATGTTCGCGATGGAGTTACGCGCATGGGCTTCTCTAAAATGATTTTGTAGCGCATGAGCAGCGTCAAAATATCGGTTGCATCCTTTCTTCCAGCACACATATCCAGGGCCTTGTGGCGTTTGTTTCAGTTCTAGATGGCCCGACTCATTCTGATGTTGACACAATTCATCAACGTTTCGGAAAGTGCGGTTGCATGTTGAGCATCTTTCTGTTTCGCCATCAGCACTGCCCTCTGATCGAGGCGAAGAAATCTCCCGTTCGTCATCGCCTTGTCGAGATTCGTCTCTCTGAGATTGGGCTCCACCGTTCAACCAATGACTTTGATCAACAAGTAATAATAATCTCTGTAGTCCTTCAGAGTTAACGGAATGGATTTGCATGACGTGTCGTTCAAGGGCTGGTCGTTCCTTGAAGCCATCTTGGCAAAGGGGGCAAATGAAATGTCGCGAGGGATCGCCATGTACGGAGGAGACATGTGCGTGTAGGCGAGACTCGTTCGAGCAACTAAAGTTACAATAAGGACACGCGTGTGGTCCCGGGGTGTCGCGCTCCTCCTCCCTCTCACTGGGACCTTGCTGTGATGGTTGTTGCACATGCTGCTGTTGTTGTTGCTGCTGTTGTTGCTGGTGTTGTTCCAAAAACCTCATCATCTTTTGCTCTTGAGTTAGCTCAGGCTTCTGATCGATCGGCTCCTTAGAGTCTGTCAACAAAAACAAGCAATGAAAACGTTTGTTTACATAACGAGGACTGATTAAACTCAAATAGTATACGACGAACCTCCCGCTTTGGAATCTGCAGGCCGAATGGATACAGATCTGTACGCCGTAAATCCACAATGTCTACCTACGTCTACGTGAGATTTATCTACAAAAAAGATTATTTCTATAAATGAAGCTCACTATTGTTCGGTGCGAGCGTTTGTTACTTTTCTGAATTGAAGTTAAAAATAAAATTCTTCTCTTTTATATTATTAGTAGGACTCGTTTTGTTTGCGACGTCCCGGCAAGACAAAGGTATCGCTCTATCCATCCCGTACGCACACATTCACAGATGTATTAATGCTAACGTAACAAGTATATTGTAATTTCGCACACAAAGAAGATACAGGACGAGCAAACAATCATTGTTCATTATTACAAAAGGTTTCGAATATTTCGTTTCGCATCGGATCAAATGCATTGGGATAGTTGACGTATGTGACTGCGGGAGTGAGCGAGACGACTGTATGTGAGTGTGCAATTATTATTTTGACCAAGGATAAGTCCGCGGCAGCGTGTGAAAGACGCCGGGGCGCATTGTTTACGCTCAAATAAGGAAGGTGAAAGAAACGGCCAAGGGAGAGCTAATTCGTTANATTGGGCGCATTGTTTACGCTCAAATAAGGAAGGTGAAAGAAACGGCCAAGGGAGAGCTAATTCGTTAATGTAACGTTACAATTATAGTTTATTAGATGAGCAACCGACCAGCCTGCTATTGTACTCGCCACACACAAAATGTGAAGATTTGGCGAAGAATACGTCCGGAACAAATGATACAAAGATTTCATATAAAAGGAATATTTTGAGAATGCTTAGTTAGCGCAGTGCCACTCCCTCATTTTGTCAATCCATAATAGCGCAAAAAAACTCGAAGCAATGCATTGAATTTTCACTTAATTAAAAATGGAAATTATCTCACAGTCGAGCGAACTGAAACCAGTCGTACCCCTGTCCGGGAACCCGTTCTATAGTTTTAAGCAGTTAAAACCGTTACATCTAATGAAGGGGAGAGGGATAAATAAATCCGAGTGGGTAATAATAATGATAGCGCAACTGACCCTAATACCGGAGTGACCAGTGAATGTAATTATTTATGATGTAAAGACGCCGTCCCACAGTCTGGTAGGAGCATAGAACAATGGCCAGGTAAAAGGACCTTGTCTGCATAAACGCGATCTCTGACGCTTTTTGTCAATGGACAAAGGGTCTTTTCTAAGGAAACACCACATCGTTATAGCGTCGTAAAGTAAGTATTGTGCAGTGTGAGTTTTGTTTTGCGAGATTTAGGTCAGGATTTTTACAATGTGGCGTCAGGGACACAATGGGAGCTGGACGTTTTACTGTCTTTGCGCACCGGTGTTGCAAGTTCGAGTTTCAAACTGGAGTCTGCAATGGCCTGCGTATTAAACTCTTTCAAGTTGATTTTGAATACGCTAAAGTGGTCCCAACTGGCCATTAGGGTCCTTACTGTGTTTACAAATCTTGTTGTATTATGAAGCCTGTTTATAGACTTCACGTCTGCAATATTTTTAAATTATTTTAATATCGTCTTCAATCTTTTAGTGAATAATGTCTCAGACGTCTTTATTTGATCTTAGCTCAGCAAAGCAAAAAATCTTTTGGAACTGGGTGCTGGTCTTGTATAACGAATTAAATTATAAACCGGTTCTTACTCTGGTTTAATCATATTGATGATAGGGACAGTAACTAATGAATCAGTAGCCGAGGGGTAAAACAGTGACAGACTCAAAGGAAGCTACACAAATGACGTCGCAAAACATAAAGAATGTTGTTTTTTGTTGTCATGCGAGTACTTCGAGAGCGTGTGAATCTAAATGAATGCAATCTTCACTCGCAACGCATTTAGCTCTTCGTCTTGTTTTACAATGAACCGTAAGCAATTCGAAAACCTAAAATTTATATCAAAATCGATCGTTTAAAACGGCTCTCTCAATAAGGTGAAAATAAGTAATAAGCATAAACATGAGGCGCACAATGGTGTAAGGCGGATTTCTTTCGCCTCCACATTTCTCTGGGAGTTTATCGTATTTCACCGTGGCCATAAACATGCGCGGGGCGATGCGGCCGGCGACATTGTGCGATGATGTAGCAGCCTCATCACAAGGGGGCAATCATCCTTAATGCGCGACCGCCACATACGTAATGCGAGTCATTGTCCCGTGTGCGGTACTTATGGAAAATTCGCGTTCTCAATTCAAATCTTCTCTCCGTCTCCCTCGCGCGCGGGGCGGAGCCGCCTCCGACCAATGACGGCATCCGACTGTGGCGACACCGTGTAAGGCGTACGTTATTAAAGAAACCTGTTCTAATGTTGCGCGCTTTAAATTAAATTTTGTTCGTGTGTAATTATCTCATTATTGTGATTACGAATTCTTCGCTAAATGCTCATCGCTTAAAATGGAGATTGCCTCTCAGATTGAACACGGAGTGACGGTCACGCGATAAACGATAATGAAGCCTCCGTTGACGAAAACGGAGCTCACGATGTGCCCTCGTATCACTCACAATACTCACAAATTAACATCAAACAAATCGTTATGTTTGTTGACACGATCCACAGAAAGAAGTTCACTTTGAAAAAACGCAGAACAAAATTGATTAAGGAACGAATCGGTTTAAATTGGAAACCGATAGTGACGTTTCGAAATCACATTCATAAGTCGACTCAGTATTACTTTATCGATACGAACGCCGGTAATGGTTTTGGTTGAATTAATTTTAATGGGATTTTTACGCTTTATAGAATAAAAATGTTACGAAATGTGTTTAGCACAGGAGTAATAAATAATAATATATTTCGTTGCGTCGCGTTCGTTTATTGATTGAATAAAGGTTGTCACGAGCGACATCTAGCGCGGAGCTGAAAAACTGAGCAGAATGCGCACGCGCATCTAATCGGGTTTCGATCGTGAATGGTTTTTACGTCGTCATTGTGCAGACACCAGCAAACACTACGTCTAGCTAGAATACTTTTACACTGTTAGTGGGGCTCGTTCCTTATGTAACTAACTAATTATCATTAAGTTGTAACTTACGGAGACAACGCCTTGAGGAAGTTAATGTGCAATAACAATAGACCAGTCACGGTTGGAAAATTATTAGCTGACAAATAAGCAATTTCCTTATTACCACTCTGGTGAACATGAAAAGACAAACGAGGACTAAAAATGTGAAAAAAAAAACAATTAAATTAGATTACTTGTTATTATCTTTAGAACGAGCAGCCTACAGAACAAGCATAACGAATTAAATAGGTTGGCAAGTACCTACGTTGGGAGGTTCGTTAAAATAAAATAATTTGAGAAATATAACAGTACTTACCGTTATCTTGCTGATCGTACGGGCTCGGTAGCTCGCTGGGCTGAGGGATGACTTGGAACAGCTCTGCAACATCAGGCGTTGGGTCTTTGCCCTCGGACCGACGTTGGAGCTGATGGATTTGTTCCATCTGCAGATGTTTGACAGATCGAACGTGCTGCAGCAGTGGCAAGCGGTGAGGAGCTCCGAAGCCGCAGAGAGCACAGCGGTATACTCGCGGCCGTTCTCGAGGAATGCGCGCCGCACACTCACGAAGATGTCTTAATAGTAAGGCAGCAGCCTCGTGCCTCGCGCCAGCCGCGTGGAGCTGCAGTTTGTGCGCAGAATTTGTATAGTAGTCACACGCGCAGCAGCGAACTTGCACGCCACCAACGCTTGCGCCTCCCGTACCAACACCACCGCAGAACTTCAGTTTCCATTCATTCCTCGGGCCACCTTCCTTTACGTGATTTACATGCTGCAGCCTTTGCAAATGCTTGTCAGTTTTGCAATGAAGCTGGAAATTGGCCTTCAAGTTAGTTTTGTACGTGCAAAGCTTGCACACGTAATGGCCAGCAACCAAAGCCAGGATCTCCTGTTCTCTGATCTTCGTGCGGTCTTGGGCCAAGTGATGGCCAAGCGCTTCTAAGGAGTCTGTGGAGAAACAATTGCAGATGCAACAGTGGTACGTTCTCTCTGGCTCTGGATCAGCTGGTTCTGGTGGGGGTTCCATCGCTTCAGGATTTAAACCAACGTCAAGATGAGCACCCAGCTCAGGTGGTGAAGGACCGGGTCCTCCTGTCATTAGTTGAATCATCAGTGCTTGGTTGTAAGCCATGTCAGCGAGTGCTGCCTCAGGATTAGGAGGTGGGGCATCACCACCATGGAAATGCAGTAAGCTTTCAAGCTGTTGTTGGCTTTGTTGTCTGTGGTGTAGAGCTGACAGCGTCTGCATATGCTTCACGTTTTGTTGTAGCACCAACATGTTATGCGTATGCTTTTCAGAAGTCATGTGTATCCTTAAGTTGCGCGCAACATTTGTCTCATAATTGCAGACATCGCAGCGGAAGGTTGGCTTTGGTTTTTGACCTAAGGGAGAATGGTGTGGTAGTGGTGGCTTGTGTGGGCCTGGAGGAGTATGTTGTGGCGCAGGAGGTAGAGTTCCTTCGCCAGGGTTGCCACCATTCTGAAGTTCTTGCATATTGTTTAAATGCTTATCAGATTGCATGTGTATACTTAGGTTACCCTTCGTCGTTGTTGAGTAATTGCACACTTCACATCGATATGGTTTGTATCCACAGGTATAAGTTTCTCCACGTGCCAGCCGTGGGTGAGGTTGTCCAGCTATGCAGTAAATACAGCTCGTCTCAGCTTCAGGGTGTTTCTCCTTCATGTGAATTTCTAACGTCTCCTGGTACTTGTAATGCCAATTACACTTCGGACATTTCAATGTTTTGCAGGAATTTCGACTGTGCATACCGGCTAGCGGGCCACCTAATCTTCCTGAGTTTAGTATTAGTTCACATTTTGGGCAGTCAGCACCGGAGGGCCGTCCTCCTAAATGATCTGGGCAGACGCCTATCGTTGTGCCTGAAAGAAAGGCAGGTGGAGTTGCTTGAAACGGTGGGGATGAGTTGGGACTGGCCCGCGGTTGCACTGAAGCATTTATCGTGTGAGGATGTGCCACGGAGATCAAGGAATGTTGTGGCATTAACGATTCAGCTATCGACCGTGGCGGCCTCCACGCCGATGTTGGGCTTGGCTTCCTCTCATCGCATGAGCCGTTAAGTAGCATTGATTCAGTATCTCTGTCGGTCGTCATTAAATCTTGTCGCTTGTCTAGCGATGGGCTTGGTAATTCCGTCATATTAGGGCTTCCTGAAGATGATAACCGCTGTGGCGCCGCGGCACCTACAGGTTCTAAAAATGAGACTAGCGGTTCTTTATCTTTGCCTACGCATTGGATAATAGCTGAAGCATTCTCTCTTGATAAGGCGTCTCTTTCAGAGTCCAGTAATGATAAACTATGGTCTGCTTGCGCATGCGCTACAAATGATTTTGCATAGCCAAAACTCAATTTACATATAAAACACATTAGAATCGGTTTGACAGGAACACTGACGGGACATTCAGCTGGAGGAGATGACGGTCTAGGAGCGTCCTTTCCTCCTCGAAAACTGAATACTCGATAGCTGTGCATGACGGGCGCGTCGGGTCTCGCTCGCGCCCGCTCTGCCGCTAGTCTTCCGTATAACGCGCCGTACAACGAAGGGTTTCTCGACACGTAGAACGCGCTCGCTATCTGAGGGAAATCGAGCTGTCTTTCCACGACGTTGTTGTCTCGGCTGTCTACGATGCACCCGGGTTCTATTTTGGGTAGATCGGATATGCTGGTTTCTCCTTCTGACAATTCAGGGTCCTCGATGATGTATGCAGATCCATCGGGGTTATAGACGATCTTGCCGTCGAACCTTTCGACGTCGGAGGAGAGCGGCGGAGAGTCTCGGTGCGAGGTGAGATCGACGGCATCGGGTGCGGCAGGAGGCGAGGTCGGCGCGGGCGCGGAGGAGGGCGCAGGAGTAGGCGCCGCGGGGGCCGCAGGCGCGTTGCGCGGTTCTTCCTCGGGACTCATGTCGCCGTCGTCGTCGTCGGGCTCGAGCGCGGCGGAACTTTGCGGATCGTCGCGCTTGCGGCGCCGCTTGCGCTCCGGGGGCGGGCCGCTAGCGGGGCCGCCGGGCTGCAGCGGCGTGGGCATGGCGCCGGGCGTCAAAGGCCGGCATCACATGCTCTCCTGCAACAAACCACATCACATATTAGCATACCGCTCGATTAGTAAAGTTTCAATGAACTTACACCAAGTCTTGGGAGCATAGACTCGGAAGTCAAATGGGTGTAGGCTCGTTAAAACCTTCGATTAGCATGATATATAGCCAAATATCTGGTGGGTACCGGACCGCTACCGAACGGTAAACTATCCGTAATCAATCACCTATTTCTCACGGACCAGTTTCACATAACTGAAGGTGACTGCTGAATACATTTGTGTCGGGCGCGCAACCGGAAGTAGGTAGGGTCATCGTTGTGTCACTCTGTGTTGTTTTCCAAAGATAGATCCTTTAGTAGGTGCCCTATTTACATTAGGCGGATACATCTACATTTAAATTATAATGAAATGTTTTCCCGTTTGAAGCCATGGAGGTGAACAATAACAGTCTGTCTACCAATAAAATGTTTCAACTGATTAATACCGTCTTTCTGATAACAGATAAGCCCCGAGTTCCCATAGGTATCACGAATACCTATATCAAATTAAAATACATGGTAATCGTTATCAAACTGACATTTGCGCAAACAACCACGATCAATTTATCCGTATGACAGCTTGTCAACGATGTCAATGCTGACACTATTACAATTAAACAACCAACAGAGTTAGGTCTCGACAATTTTAAAACGTATTGCGATAAAGTTAATTCCCACAGAAGAATAGCCCTTATTGCCTTCGGCATAAGACTTGATTAGTTACAAATCTTGCGCAATTGAAAATAAACAGGCAATCTAGAATAAAATTCGTTAAAAACGAGATTAAGCCGTCATCTCCGTTATCTAACGGTATCAAAGATACTTGTCCTACAAATACCTAACTAGGACTAAAATAATATATTTACTTAGATGACAGTCGAGATAATCGATGAAAAATATCACATGACACATGAAGAATAAATTATTATTATTGTTCAGACAATCATGTCTACATTTTTGGAGACGAGATTAACACTTAGAAGTCTACAAACTGATATCATTTGGAGATAGCATTGTAAATGAAGACATTTGTTAGGCAGACCCAGTTTTAAAAAGATCCTATTAATTTAAATGAAATTCTAATTCGTTAGAAATCACCGTAAAATTCTAACTTCATTCTGAATAAGGAAGTTGTTTTCCTTGACTTTCCTTACAAGATGACCAATAAATACACGAAAGAATTAAAACATTTCGAATTAATGAAACTGACTAATTTGCAATTTCGCAATACTAATCAAGTACTGACTAATGAATGATTAAGCCAGGATGTGATATTGATAACGTAGCGTTTACCGCAAATACCCGAATCCTTACGCCGGATGAACTCACTGATAATACTTATTAGTATTTAAATTATAACAAATTGGCTAACTGAATTTGTACATTTTTGGCACCCTGCTGAACTTGGCTTGGATAGTATTATCTTTTAGAATGTTGGTGTTATCGATGTATCAACATTATCAAATAATCTAAATGATCATGAGGGGGAACGAATTCAGGAAAGAGTCGGGAAAAGCAATGATTGTGTCAGGAATGATATGAAAAAAGGTATACTGTGATAAAATGACAACTGACAGGATGGAATGGAAGAAGACCATTGGGCCGACCTCAAGTAAAATGGGACAAGTCATCATGTGAAATCCTAGAGTAGCATTTAGAAAGCTGAAGATCGTTTCCAAGAAGCATAAAACAAAGACAATAAGGAAGATCATAGCGAACATTATCATAACAGACAAAGTTCAGATAGGTTCTTGAAGTGTTGCCCAACTATACAAAAATCGGTTTTTCCAAGTAATTAATTAAATGAAAATTAACGCCAAGATTTTCATCAAAATCGTCGAAAACCACACAAGCTTGTCAAATACAAGTGACATAATTTGAATTCATCGTATCGTATATTTACATGAAAATCAGTTTTTCCGAGTAATTTATTAAATGATAATGCTTTGATGTTTTGACGAGAGGAAAGATAAGTAGGTACGACTACTTATTATGAAGGCTAAATGCCTAGTACTATTTGACATTTTTATTATGAATCATATTTGTCACCCGTATGATTAATATTGAATACCTCGTCATTTGCCTGAAAAGAGAATTTATAAGGAGCTATATGTTTAGTTTGTATGTCGAAATTAATATTGATATACCAGTTGGCATTAGGAATCATTGAAGTAAAGTCTATAAAAGCTAATCAAGAAGATATAGGCTCTGTTAAAGCCTCAACAAATTTCGACTAGTATCATCATTCAGCATTTTCAGTAATAATAATGTATTGGATTTGCATGCGGCCTTAAAATGCCACGTGTTCGAGTCCCAAACTTTTTGTACTTTTGCCGTCCTCGCAGCTACAATGACTCTATTAAGAACAGACACTTTATCAAGAACCTTAAGTCCTAAAATGTGGTCTGCTATAAATAAGCAAGTTATACAATCATCAAAACTTTAACACCAAGGTTTTCTTCAAAATCGTCGAAAACCACACACGCTTGTCAAATACTGGCAACATCATTTAAATTCGAACAAAATTCCTTGTCAATGTCAACAAAGTTTTATTAGCAAGACCTTGGTTTTCCTATATATTATAATGTGAACCACGCCTAAGCATTTGTTTGCATTATAACGGTCGAGTGTGGCCCTTGAAATCCTCATTTGATAATTGATATCAAACGGGACTTGATAATGCAAATATTTGAAAGACACATTTTGTATCAAAGAGTTTCCTTGTGCTGTTGGATTGAAGTTTTTAATTTGGATGTTTGTTTTTATCTATCGACAAATAGAGCTGGTAGGTTAATAAATTATTACTTTTTTAGTGGGTGAAGGCAATTTTCATTTTCATTATTATCTCTACCTAGCATTGCTTCACATTTGTACAAAGTTTTGTATTGGAAGCCTTTCGATGACTGATTTTTGTTTTGATAAACAACTTTCTATTCGTACTTGTATGTCGCAGGTGTCCATCATTTTCATAAATTGTACTTGAAAAGCTTTGCTGGAAAATCTATAATTCAAAACCCTTATTTTTTTATCAAAATCAAGAAAACAATAGGGATGTTGCCTGGGTTAAAAAATATGATTCTCTTTAGTCCNCTTGTTTTGATAAACAACTTTCTATTCGTACTTGTATGTCGCAGGTGTCCATCATTTTCATTTTTTTTTCATTTTCATTTCAGCTTTGCTGGAAAATCTATAATTCAAAACCCTTATTTATTTATCAAAATCAAGAAAACAATAGGGATGTTGCCTGGGTTAAAAAATATGATTCTCTTTAGTCCGTTAGTTATATTATCGAATAATATTGTTGGATACGTATTTTATTTTATGAAATCAATAAAAAAATACGAAGATAAAACACATCAAAGAAGGAGTGAGGGCTTGAAACGTCACTTTCCAGTAAAAAGTGTACTGGCAAGTGACGTCACACGAGTTTTCAACGCATTTCATAGTCTTAATTTTTTGTTTACGTGACAAAATAAAAAAAATATGCGTCCAATATTTTTTGGAAATCTATCTGTCGGACTAATGATTTTTTTATTCAAATACCCTATTAACGTTAAAACAGAAAAGTACAAAACGAAGCGAATAGGCCCCTCAATCCTGAATTTCTGATACACGCGAACCAGCCGATAGCGTCGAGTAGTAATGGGTGGCACCCATTAACTCTTTGGTGAAATTGTGACTATTAGTAACCCTCTAACCAAGTCTCAGAACCAGCAGCTCAGGAACATAATCCACTGGTCTCAGAAAATAATAAGAAAGATGAACGGAAATTGTTCTGTAAATAGAACGTCTTCTAATACATCCTCCTTAGAATAACGTTGAGAAGGTTTCCACTACAAATCAAACAGGATTCTCATAAACGCTGCTTAGAAATGCATCACTTGCAATTACACGAAACTATCAAGTGACAAAGTAAAAAAGACTAATTACACATAATAATTATTATGCTGGTTCTCAGCAATAGCAATTTGTAGATCATTTCGCAGTGCTAATGTGTATGGAAATTATGCAGAGAGCTGGTAATTAGAGTCGAGGTGAATGGTACATAATGCTATAATTTGTTTCTACCTTTATTTTTACACACAGACGGAACAAACTGTTTCCGTTTATAACAAATAAACTTATGTTTTTATCAGAAAACAAGCCACCAATGTTAACATAGTGTTTTACCGGATAATACCACATAATACACGCGAAAGTATCATTAAAATTTATAGAAACGCCAAATCAAAAGGCTCGTGTGTCAAATGTGTCTATAATTTGTATTTTGCGGTTCTAGAGTGGCACTCAGTGAAGTAAATGTTTAATGTGGGCACACGTGCGCAGATTCCCATCGTTACAATCAGTGGTGTTGTCAATTTCCACCGATACCCCGATGCTTGCAGCAGAACTAATTTCCGATAAACACGCACACCAGCGTACCGCATAGCTACGTTCGAGTGCAAATTACACGTACACATGAGTGTGTGAGCGTGAGAAAAGTACGGCGGATACAATGGCGCGTGTGTGCGTGGATACTGATGCAATTTGCTCGTACGTATTTGCCATACAGTCGCACGGCGGACGCAGCGCACGCGCACCGCTACGCCCGCATCGGACTCTCCTACAATAGTTATCGAGCCCGTCATAATGAAGATGCGCGCTTTTCAAAACATTAATGAGGCTCCCACAATGTAATTGATAGCCAGAATACCAACCATTCAATAACGTTTTTGTCAATGTCCAATTTACTAACGCAGTATCGTGCATGATCACTGGCTAATCTTGCTTGTTTATCTAAGAGAAAGCCAATCGAAAAGAAATTTAATGAGGTAAAGTCAATGGAAGTGAAATTAACAATGATATAATACTCGGATACCATTAAATCCTATAATTAGCAGAGGCAATGGCATGAAAAGTCAATCAACATACTCATTACCGTATCCGCGGAATGGGAGTTCGTGAGCCATGTATCACTTTCGAACTACAATTTACTAGTTGGAAACTGTGACATTTGCGGTTCGTAGCATATTACGTTGTCTGAGCTGCATAACGAATGTAAACCGAGCACATTTAATTAGGGAATCATAATGTTACGTGCAATTAGAATAAAGTAGATAATGTTGAAATTTAGAAGTCGTGTAAGGGTATAATGGTTTGGGATATGCGTGAGCGTGGAAGGCAGAGTAAATAGCGCAGTGCAAGAGATGTGTCAGTAACGAGGGACGCGGTAAACTACGTCCATATTAATAATCGCGGGTTATTACGAAGGCCCTCATTAAGTCAGCGGCCGCTCGCCAACGAAACCGCAGAACACTGCTAAATAATTACCCCCACACTGCTTTCTTCACGAAAACATGGTAAAAGCACATTAAACAACATCTACTAAGTCGGCGCGAGGAATTACAATAAATAAGGTATTAAGTCGACGTTGTCAGGCACCGAAATATAAGTAGCTATTATATGCGGGTGAGGCTCAGTGTACCTGGTACCTTGGACCTGTTGTAATTTTGCATATTTTCAGAGTAATAACTCATTGATAGCGACACCTTGAATAATGTGCAGGGCTTAAATGGTGCTTGGAGGAAGACACTTGAAATTAAAATCTATCTGCACTCTGAATATGAATACAAAAGCCAGCTCTAAGTATGTATGGTATGTCTTAAATACGTAAGAGGATATATGTCACAAAGTAAGATAAAACAATAGATAAATTCACGTGTAGACATCATTTTGTTATCACTCCACCCACAAACAACATGGGAAAACCGTGGATGTTTATCTGTTGGACATGAATGGAATAATTAATTTATTCTTGTTAGACCGCCATTATACATGCAGATTGTCTGTTAAACTTTATATTCTGTCACCTCTTGCTACTTGAAGGAAAACTAATTAACTCATTGTTAGAGATTATGTAAGGTTTCTGAAGTAAAACACCAGTCGTGGGAAATTATAAGCTATCATTACTTGGGTTACCTTTTACTAGTGTTGACCTACAGCAGAGGGGTCAAGTAGTACTGGTGTACCACCTCTTAAATCTGCCTCATATACACATTCCCTACCACTAAATTGACGTCAATTTCTGATCTCACATTCGCATACATTTCTTTGCCAGACAAAGGTCAATTTAAACTGGTATCTGAAAACCAGAGCCTGCATACGACTAATGTTGAAAAGCTATTAATGGAAATAAAATTGAGCGGAGTCCAGAGGAACGATTTACTTAATACATTGATAATAAGTGGGGGGAATGTATGTAAAACGTCCGTAATGACGGTAGTCTTGTTAGACGTGGGAACGAAGGAGCAGGCTGGGAGGAACATGGTAAGGTACGAACCGAACAGTGTCCACCGTTAGGGAAACTTTAAACCTTCATTAATAGTAATGGGCCTGAACTCGATGGGAATGCCTCTTTTTGCGTAGCAGACGTTACTGTAATGGTTGTTCGACAAGGAGCTTGAGAAGGCCAGATAGCAACAGATTTAGGTATTACCAGAGCTACTGAGAAAGTTTCGTTGGATTTATCAACTGAAAATACAGTTGATTTTGCAGAACAGTTTATATTTTACTTAGGAGTGACGTAGCAGAACACGTTGCAAGAAGTGAAATTGATGTACTTATATGAAAATTGCAATGTTCAAGGAGTCAACAAAAATGTATGTGAATATGTAACAATTTGGAATCAAGTGACTCAATTCCGTTATAGATTTGGAAATACCAATTAGAATCCTGTTGCCAAATATGGACTATCGTAGACCTCTAACAACTACTTAATCTTATAAGATTTTTAATGTCAATTACTAAACCTGATATTTCTGATAATAGTTTCACTCTGCTATATGAGAACCAAATTCTTTCATTAGCAACCAGTTTCAAATCGCTCTTTATTTAATAAAATACATGATTTATCTATACCACTATTCTTCTTAACGGAGATTAATATTTCCATAGTCAAATAATAATATACAAAAGAAACAGGTGTTGAACAAATATTGCTAAAAGGATTTTTATAATTTTGGAACGGGATGACGTAAGCAGTAAGCACACGTTTAACACAATACCAAAGAGTACGTTAAAATCAAGGAGAAAGCTATTAATTAAAAACGCTCTCTCATTTCACACGATAATAAAGTGACAACGCAAATTCGTAGGAACCGCAACGCAAGTGTGTTTGTAATTACAAAGCGTTTTCGACGCGTGAAATGCGAAACTTATGATGATTAACGTACACCAAACGCTTTCCCATTAATTTGTCATATTAATTAATCGAGGAACAGTCCCGACTTCAAACACAAATACATAGTAGAGAGTGGATTATTTGAAAGCACAAAGTAATCTCTGGAATGAGATCGGATCATAAACCAGATGATTTTATGATTTATTTGCTTTCGAAGCTAATTGTGTTAGGCGCCCGCCGGCTGTCGTCATTGTGGAGCGAACCTTTGATCGCCACTCAAAGGCTTGTAAGTTTCTTAGAGGTTTTCATTCAACAATGTCGATAGACGAGAACTTTGTTGTCAGATAGATACCTAGCTAAAATNCCACTCAAAGGCTTGTAAGTTTGTTACGAGGTTTTCATTCAACAATGTCGATAGACGAGAACTTTGTTGTCAGATAGATACCTAGCTAAAATACCGATAAAGCATTTATTTTTATTAGGAAAACTTTTGATAGAGACATAATTTATATCGGTGATTCAAATCAGACCATTTTAGGAATCACTAGAGACTAGTTGTGTCTGAATAGATGAATACTAATTTGGGCCATGTATTCGGTGTCCGTGAGGTCCGGCAGAGGGCAGGCATCGCGTGTTGCTGCAGGTACCCTCGCAGGCGCCATTCGACCGATGGCTCTTACGAACCGTCAATTTGCGCCTGTAATTATTGCGGACCCTTCGATACTTATTTCTATTTTTTCCCCAGCTTAATTGTTGCAACAGATGACTTTTTTGTCGAACTAACTCAAAGAGAGCGGAAAGGCATCAAACGCAGCGTCGAATTTGGAAATAATTATACATAAATAGTCCCTTGAGCGGCCGATTAAGACAATTTCCGAGGCAAATTGCCGCAGACGAGCATAATAGCACACGCGCTCCTCCGTCATAAATAAATCTGGATTACGTTTCTGTACGAGATTAAGATTGATTCGATCTCGATGCTTTCTGATATTAATGCCTACGCGGCATAATGCCTGAGTCGTGTTAAGATTTTAAATCATTATCCGTTTTTGTGGGTCCGTGTGATTTGTGAGATAATTACGATCGACAAATTGCTGGCCCTCATTGTGTAGATAACGGGTGGATGCTATCGCCGTTCGTAATTAATGATCGATACATGTGAAATAATTAATTAGCGGCGGGCTCGCATCGGTACGGAAGGTGCCGGGGGCCTCTCCACAAAAAACAATGACGTGCGGTTTTGGTGCGCCGGCGCCGCTCCCGCCGCCGCGACATCCGCCGCTCCATACGTCTATAATTTGGGAGACCTCGAATTAGTTTTAATCTCGTGGATGAGCGTGACGCTGACTTAACGTTCTCGAGAAATGTGTCATTAACGTTAATTTGAATGGTTGTTACCTTTTTTGTCATAATTTCTGGGCTAATATAAACAAAAGGTAAAAGCCGGGGCGTTTTGTACTTTCAAGAAACAAAGGAAATAAAACCGAATACGTTTAACAGCTTGCTACAAAGTTTCTCACAGAGTCAGAAGTTTAGTGTTGTCGTCGATAATTACCGACCACGGAGGAATGTAATGTCAAAACAATTAAGTAGCCGAGATCTAAGGACCGGGTTCAGACTGAGAGCGATTAATGAATCACTGCAACGAAAGTTTTTAAAGATTATATTTAAAATCGTACCTATACACCTACTTCCCACAACTAAAATGAAAAACCCTAACAGCAAAACCCACATCTAACTGGGCGACAAATGCAAGACAAATGAGAATCGCTTTTCGCTTGCAGTGTCACCTCGACCTAATGAAGTTCCAGCGTGGACGTGTAATGTGACGGCCTGGTAATGGCTAACGAATTTACCTCAGAGGAGAGAGGGGACACTTTATGTCCACTGTAAAATTAGCTTACTTTAACTATTATTTAATGTCATTTTAGGATGGGAACCGGGTGAGAGTGACAATTGTGAGAACTACCTAACCGTTGACAGACAGAATTTGAATGGATAATTGTTTAGTAAATTTACTGCTTGTCACGTTTCGAGATAATGATTAAATTGCTGAACATAATAGGTGTGTTGCTTTTACTCGTTTAGGAATTGCGTGTCAAAATAATTCCGAGTCCATTACAAACTCGTGTAGGTAGAAGAAATTCCGAGCAATTTAATGGTAATAATTTTTACTTTGAGTACATGTTTGTATTTCGTTATTAACTGCCGGTATTGGCCTGCCTATCGCTCCAAAATCAATAATTGATCAATGTTCTCACGATCCCAGATACATCACGTTGGATTCAGTGAGAGACCTCTAACTCGGTATCGCGATGCGTGTGCGCAATTAAAACGAAACCCACAATCAGCCGCCATGTTTGTACACGGTCGATGTTAATAGCCTTTAGTAATTACATACCAGTATCATGCTAACGTTGCTTCTCGGAAGGCTGATCAAATTAATAGAACCTATTTTGGCTACATTATGTATCATCCAAATATTTGATATAATTATCCAAGTCTTTATTGCATTCCGAACCGATCTATACAACCCTGTTACAGAAAATGAATAAAAAGTAAGCAATAATAAGGCACGCCGGCGTCACAGAGCGGCAGGCAGCGTCTCGACTCGAGAATTTCATATCGCCACATTTACATGTATCCTATTCGAGGAACTAGCGGCCGACCTCCCCGTCGTTATATCCGGGAAAAGAATATCTAAATTCAATTACAAAAAGGCTTCTCCGCGAGGTGTGCCGTTGCACCCGCGCCTCCTCCGAAAAGGGTGTATAACAACTCAATTTCTCCATATTATTAAGACGGTGGGGTGTGCGGGTAGAGTAGGGGTGGCTGCTACACAAAAAGAATGCTAATTTAAAATTCTTATTGCTGTGTTTGTATGCGCGCGCGCTTTATGTATCATTCGCGTAACAAAAGCCGGAGGAGAGAGCCGCCCGAGCGCGTAATTTCAATCTAATATTCAATTTGAGAAGTATCGCGAGCTCCACCCGCCATCTTTTATTTATTTTACTCGACTCCAAGTGTTTTCCTTGGATTCACAGATCATAGAAATAAACGGGATATGTTATTATGTGTCTTACACAGTCGAGTCAGAGTCGTCGCCATGCATGAGCTCGACTACACTGTATCACCATTTGTATTTCTTAGCTCTATCCTAGATATTTGCATGCTTAGTCAAACCTTAATTGACGTCTTCATAGTCCATTCGGCGGGGCTTATCTTGACAAAGAGCACTAAATTCGATTCGATATCTCAATCTAACGGCCGAAGATAATTGCTTCATTCCCACGACGCGAAGAAAATAAATTTCACCGGTCACAATGGGTGCTTTCCACAGACAATTCGCGTCTAAACGGGGGGCGATAGACGCGTAATGCTCGAATCGTGATATATTAGTGAAGGAGCTAATGGTGACCCCTTACCACACCTCGTGAGCAAGCGACGCTGACGGACGCTCAGCGGTTAACGCGCTAATACTAAAACTTTCTAAACAAAATGTCGAACCGCAGGTATTGTTTAAAACAGATCGAATGTCAAGGATGACAACAGATTCTTCAATTTATTTTGTCACGATCACGAATTTTATTTGCATGAGCTGAAATGGGCTGTGAGGTCATAGGTCTGGTTTGCACTTTCGGGAAGTCAAGGCAAGCAGTTAAAGGTATTGTTTAGTAACGGATAAAAATGAGGTTTCATTTGTAATGGAAGGTAATAAAAATGCAAGAGTGGTAAACGCGACCGCATGTGGGCTCTATCGATGCACCACCATGCACTGGCTCGAGTTGCTATACCGATAGTCAATACTAAAAGCTGCAATACATTTTTCGCTATTTTCGATTCACTACAATTTGCATTTAAAGCAATATATTAAAGCCTAGAAACGCAAGGAGCCATAACACGAAAACGCTAGTTTGCAAACGACATGTCAATATGTAAACTAGAAAATGATTGCCTATCCGTTGTGGCCATACAATTGGTTTAATGGAATATTAAAGATCAATGTGCGTCTTGCTCAATTACGTCGCATGTTGTATTGTTGCACGGTCGGCCATTGGAGTCGCTAAGTATGATTTTTAATGTCAGTTAGTGTGTGCAGAAAGCGTATGCGGGAGTTTCCTGATAATTTGCCTGACGATGCGCCTTCGCGGCGGCCACTTACAGTAAAACCCCCTTTTCAACGTCTTCGCGTTATAAAAATGTTATTATTGGTACAGAACAGTGAAGCGATTACTGACAACGACTTTTACATTCGAACAAGAGCTGTGGTTACAATGTCATTGCTAATTGTGGGGGGAACGTCTGAAATAGGCATTCTAGTTTGTGAATCAGTGTCTACAGTATTGTTAGGTTTTTTATTGCAATTGAAAAGCGGACGGTACCTATTAGTGCATATCGACTAAGTATATAATGTTATAGCTTAGTTCTAATAAGATTAAAAGTCATAACAAATCCTTTTAATACGAATTATCCGGGTTTATCAACGTCCTAATCTTTTGATTCATCGTTAGCTGTCTTAACGGCGTTACGGCATCAATTTGTAAGATTTTCCCTTTATCTTCATTTATAAAGGCACAATATCAGTAAATCATGAGGTCCTAAGATTCAAGTCAGTGAGAGAAAACAATAAATTTTAAAAACACAATATCAAGATAAAAACCGACATTGTCGCATGATTAACGATCAGATTTAAATTTTAAAGCAAATCTTTACGAGAGCACCTTATAACGAACACGACGAGCCACGTTTATAATTATAATTAATATTCTCACTGTATTAGAGTGGTCGACGGTAAAAAAACGAGATTCGACGCGAGAATTAATAACAAACAAATGGGCTACCTGCGGTGTTTTTTGTGAGCCCCCACAGGTAAGCTCGCGATGATGAAAGAAACTCATGTGTCTGTCTTAAAATTTAAACAATATTGTTCGATTTTGACACGGTTGCACCTTTTTATGGGGATCGTCAAGCTTCCATTCATAGGAAGTAGCGGTGAACAGAAAAAATCACACTCCGCGAATTCCGCTACTGGGCGACAGATGGCGGCAAGCGCCCACTGACAGTTACCTGCAACAGAAGGAAAACAAACATTACACTCTGCAGGTTTTAACTCTAACACTATGAACAATATGGCAGTCAAAGGAACTCGAACAACTGAACGTTACCTCCGCAGGTTTCACATTTCTATACCGCTGCGGCTGATTGAAAAAACAACCAAAGCTGCATTAGAAACAAGAAACCAACGAATCGAAATCCTGGACAAAAGAGAGGAACTCTTAACGTGATACCATAATGACAAAACAGAAATATGATTTCGATTAAACTGTGCGACGGAGACGGCTCGATTGAGAGCTTTTGTGGGTGCAATAAGGACAGGAAACTAGTTAATAATAAAAATATATTATTTGTATAGTGGGGTAAAACACCCCCGCTGCGGGCTGTTTGGTCGGGCGGCATCCATCATCATTATATTAACCGATTTAACACTTTTGAACAGATTCCTCGGCTGCCACACTGGCACTGAGGGGACAAATGTGCAAGTCTCGCCGACCTTTGTGGACTTGGTGCGGGAACTAATTTATTTGGTGTACAATTGCTTACTCCTTATCGAGCGAACAGTATGGAATTGATGATGCATCGAGTCGAGAGCGTTATCGATTGAAGTCAATCTAGGTCCGTACCGTCCATGTTAGGAATCAGTTTCTGACCTAGCCTATAGAATTCCCTGTTTGGTCAAGTCGTGAGGATTATTAATTACAGGAGCCGTGGAAACCGGGTCGAGATATTTTTATCAGATTTCTAATTACGGCGCCTTCAAGTTCACTGGGCGCTTTGTCTACAAAATTGCGTTATGATGACGTTTCGATACAAAGTAAACAAATTGCATCTGAAACTCGTTCACGCCGGAGAACAAAAAATCGCTGCGCTACTTTGGGTTGCGGCCGGGTTTGTGCCCGATTGTAGCGTATAAGGCAAGCCTCCAGCATTATTTTATTGCATAATTAAGAACGTTTTTACGTCAATTATTTTCCAGCGTAACATTAATTGACATGTAACATGTTCATGTGATTATAAATATTTAACAGTCCCTAAGCAGTTATCTATTTAAATAAAATGTGGAATTATCTGTCGATCTATATAGAGGAAATGCAATTAGATGAAATGATGCATGTCGATATCAAAATAAGCATTGATATGCAAAGTCGGCTCGTTACCGATGCGGGCGGTGGCGGCCGGTCCCATGCTTGTTCACAAATTTTTGTTCGCTAATCAATAAGATTGACCCTAATACCAATTACTATTCAACAGTAACAATGACGCTCACTTACAATAGACGGCTATTGTTTATTCACTGCTATTTTATCTAGATGTCGTATCGCTGTAGGTGAGGCTGATACCTAGTGGCTAGTTCTCGTTGCTCAACTCGTAAAAGTCAATATCTAATGACAAAAAGCTCGATATCGGTGAACCGACTGCCGGCGAAGGGCGCGTGCGAGTGTGCTCGAATCTTACCCAATAATTACAGCCAGTGATTAAATCTCACGATAAGTCTCATTCCGCTAATTACTCCCTAAAGCTAAACACGGTTTTTGCCATCGACATAATTTAATAAGCATATTAACCGGACCGATGCCATAGATAGGTGCCAGGCCTCGAGCGATTCTCGCTAATACCTTTATAATGTTGTTAATACGGAATATCTTTAAGGAGAATACGGCAGACGAAGACACGGTCTCATCGCGAGGTCAAAGATGAATGACCATGTAAATGCGTAATGAAAGCCAGAAGACTGACTCGAATCACAGTTGTTCACAACTCGTACACATTACAATCAATTTAAAACATTGTATGTGTACGAGCACTATGACATTGCGTCTGGGCGAGCCACGCCGCGTGTGGCGACTGCGACAGCAACCGTCAGTCCAACGGTTAATTCAATAAAACGGGAAAGCAGTTCGCTTGTTTGATCTGTCGATATTGAACTTCTAAACAAGTCAACGTATGCATTTCATGAATTCTATGCAAATGCTAGCAGCAGTTAGAATGCATGTTTATGTAGATCGGCAATAAAAGTCGTGTCGCAGCGACTGTGTGCCGGAGAAGCGATCTGACCTCGCGATGAATGACTCCCATTAGCATCTCATAGGTTTAATTAGTGATCCACGCAACGGCCGGTCGCCCACGTCAACGCGAGCCGTGTGTGGGCAATCAAATTAGTGACGACCAGACAATGGCAGCGAGTGGAGCGTACAACCCCACGACAAAACGTTTCCTCGCAATCTTCGATCACCGGATTAAGGGAGTCTCGTCTCGCACGTTTTATCTCCGATTGTCCGCACTTAACGCACACTTTACGCCGAGTGCCCCTCCAGAGGAAATTGAAAGCGATCGCTTTCCCGGCTATCTTATCTGTAGTGTTGTACTAATTAATCGATGTAGCGCGAAGAGGTCGTCGTTAGAGGTAAATAATGCTGGCATTGTGGCCGCCGGCGGTGATTTATCGGTGTGAATAGACAAAAGTGTCGCGGGCGGAGCGGGCCGGTACAATGGTGTGGAATGTCGTCGCGGGCCGCTCGCTCCTCGCCGAGTCGCCGCGCTCGTGCGACGTGAATGCGGATTATTAATAACCCGCTCCGGTTCGGCACGACGCGGCCGGCGCGACGGCTTGAGCGACTCCCATCGCACTCCTCGCCCGAAGCGCCTCCACCTGTACTGCACTCCGCACCATATGACCGCGCCAACGTTTATTCACGATAATTTTAATGACCGCATTGATGCATGCATTCCGCGTACGATTCGCGACGCTGCCGCAACCATACTCGCCAAATAACAACGTTTGCTAATAATATTAAAGATTGATCACTGTTTTCTAAATTCTTAAATTATTATATTCATCAACCCCCTGTGTTCTCCCCTACGGTTATCATCCCCGCGTCCACGGTTACAATGCATAACAATAGAGTCAACGCGGATTATAGCAAATTCCCCAAATTGTGTGGGTTCATATTTGCGCTCAACAATAAGACAAAATAGTGATAATGTCACATGTGTGCGTAGTTTACCGCATTTGGAACTAATTGAGAATATTTCATAATGTTGCGATTATAATGAAAGGAACATCTGTCTCATGCTGAATAATCATCAGCTTGACGTATCCAAAATCTATCAGCTTTGATTAAGTATTCTCTAATCTTTTCATAAATTCCCTTGCTTGTTATGTTGTGTTTTGGTAACAATGAGGAAACCGGCTCATTATAACATCGTGACTCTACGATAGGAAAACAGCAATAAACAAAAAAGTCGGCCAACGAACTGTCAGACTAATGTCAAATAAAAGGTTGACGCGTCGAAAGCTATAAGTTAGTACCTACTTAATTTAAAATGACGATAAAAAACAAGGAAAGTGGAAAGGGCAAAGTGCTCAAAGGCGTGTTAAAATGAAAATGCACTATGAAATTACCTTTCACGTTTTGTTGATATCGGTGAAACTAAATGAGATCATTTTTTGTGGCTGTGGCCTGTGGGCTAGTACTGAAGCCCTGCGTCGCCTTGTCACGTAGTGCTTCGCAATGGGCACCATTATATCGACATCGACATTCGCCCAACACTATTCGACTCGACTAAAAGATTGCTTATGAGAAAAAACGTTCAGACCTATGATGTTAAGTTATTTTGTAATCACTAAGAAATAAGGAGTGGTTTGTTATACGTTTAAAGTTATCGACTATGTATGATGTCATAACTTCATTTTATTTATTTGATAATAAATTAGCAAAAATCATAATGCAGTGCCATATTTGGTCCAACGGCTCACAACACCTGAATACTAATAAAAAACTTAATTACGTTAATATAATAAATGATTTATAATTTTTAATTTATGGCAAGAACACAGTCATAATTCAGTAGCATTATTAAAAACACTGATTGAACAACCTAAATCTAAATTGATTTCACCATAGACGAATGTGCTAAGATCTCTATTAAAAAAACTTGAGTAGTTAAGAACGCCCTGTTTGACACTAGTCCATATTATCGTTTTTTGGTATCGTTTATTTTCTTAGATTTTGAATGTGTTGAACTCACGATTTATTTTTTGCGTCATTTTCAACGTCCACTAAGTAAGTAGCCATGTCGTGAGTAGCTCGATTCGTTACNGTTTGACACTAGTCCATATTATCGTTTTTTGGTATCGTTTATTTTCTTAGATTTTGAATGTGTTGAACTCACGATTTATTTTTTTGCGTCATTTTCAACGTCCACTAAGTAAGTAGCCATGTCGTGAGTAGCTCGATTCGTTACCGAAACTATAATTAGTTGTACCGTTACCGAATACTTTACATTTTCAATGTATATCGAGCTTACTTTTTGATAGTGGTAACAAAGAGAAGCGTGACAACGCATTGTTTATTTTCTCAGTACGTCGACTGTTATTGTCCTCTGCTTGTCAGTCTCTTCCGGGTTGTCACAAAAACTTATAATTGCACTTAATACACTTCAGTGTTTTTGCGTATCTTTGATTAATTCGGTATTTCCTAATTCTGTCATCTGTAAGTTTGCTTGCTCAGTTATTAGTGAAGTGCGTCGTTCGTCGAAGTTTCCATATTTCGTATTTGTATCATTAACACGTTCTAATGCTAATTGCCGGAGTGTTGCGACAAAAAGTGTTGTATCGTGTAACACTTATTAAGTGACGTCGCCTTTTTCTCAAAATTTAATTATCGACATTAGGTTGACACCAAAAGCGGTGCTGGCTGGGTCGCTGGTCGCTACATCGACATACAAGTCTGTTTGCAAAACTGTTCATCGACAAACTGAAATTCCGTTTTAATTTGTAGAAAGCTGATAATTGTCCAACGAGTGACCGAAACTAGAATTGAAATGACAATAGGCCGATGTTGTAAGTGATTGATTAGATTTTACATTAATGACTGCTTCGACAATAATAGTACATGGTATCGCTAAATGGATGACATTATGTCGGAGCACAGCACGTCAAATATGAAGGATGATCTCGTACATTCGTCCTGCGCACACGCATTCTGACTGAATTCAATAGACGACTTGGCCCTTTGAGAATAGCGGATGGTTATTCATTTCTGACTTCATCGTTTTGACTTTAGACGAACCTATTATAATGAGCATTATTTACAGTCACAAGCTTTCAGAGCCAAATATTATTATTAATGAGACGGAAAATATGAGCTTTATATATAAAAGGTTGTAATAAAGCCTTGTAAATTGTGTAAACGTTATTTGTAATAACTTAAATTTGGAAACTTATACAAATTTACATGTACACACGTATCACTAACAACATTCGTGATATTTAAACAACATGATGAAACCGTTAAACCTAAAAAATAAATTAGCATCAGTGTTCAAAGACAAATAATAAAAGTCAATTCACAAGTCAGCAACGACGTAAAGACTATCAAATTATGGCCACAACTATTTGAAAATGTACCACGCGTGATGCCTGCGTTAGCACGCCACTGACCAATGGGAGCGCACTGAAAACCTTGCCTCTTCATAAAACAGCTCGGAGACAACCAGCCAGTTCACTAATTTACACTTTATTAAATCACCTTAAGGCTTAAATCCGTTTACAGTCATCGGCTCAGGCGACACAGCTAATAAGTCAAATAGCTTTTACCAGGTGTCCGACAAATGGAAAACTACTAATTAAAGAAGGTACTTGTGCGTCGCGACTTAAATGGAATAACGCACAGTCGGTCGTAAGGAGTTTAATTAATCTGGCTGCTGACGCAACGCATGGATCGTTTTCTTTCTATTAGTGCCCGAAAGCAGTTTGTTCAATTGATTCGCTGTGTAGCAATAAACAGGCCCAGTCTCTCTCGTGTTTGTGCTAAGAATTTGAAGAGTTAACGTTTCTAAAGATCAAAGAGACGGATGATTAGCGGATCATTTGTAGATATTGTTGTTACATAAGCCCGTACTAATGGTGCTAGGTACATGTAAGAAGTAATTGTGATGTTCGTTTTAGCACTTCTTTATGCCCAAGGACTGCAAACACTTTGTTAATTGCGATCGCGTCTTCTGTCTCCGACGTCACTACGACGTATTCAAACTACATTGATCAAAACAATTTGAGAACAGAGATTTATTCTACCGAAAACTCCTAATTCATATCGTTAGAAGATAATTGCGGCAAATTGTCGTAATAAAATTTTGAAGGTAGCGCCATTAAAATGTGTTCGAATGTGAGACAATGAGCCCCTAATGAACGTCGGGACAAGTAAAATACATTATTTACGCCACACACTGCGACGAGACTGCTTCAAATTTGAATTGACATAAAAGAAGATGTAGAAATCTGGGTAACGACATAAAGTGAATGGACAACACTGTAATTACCGTGGGCCGAGAGACTCCGCAGTCCGCGGTGCGTATCGTCACATCACTAATTGTCAAATTCGAGGGCATCACGCCACGTTATTTACCCGACTAGCTGCTCTACTTTGATTCCACATTTATTACCACTTTTTGTACAAAAATACCTTTTTGAGATGACATTCTGATATTATTTATATCGAACATAATAAGTTTCGATACAATAGATCCAGTTCAGTAAGGCTCCTATTGTAATAAAGAAGACGACATTTGGAAGACATTAAAATTCCCTGGATCGTATAATTACTTATGACACATTTTAACATTAAGGCACCCACGCACGGTCTATGTTGTGCCTCTAAACTTGTATAATTTGTGTTAAAGCCGTAATATACGAGAGTTTGGAGACTCGCGCTCGGCGTTCCATGCATTCGATCGTTAATAAAATTATCAAAATCTAAACAGGTTTTATGAGTATCGCTCGTGCGTTCGAAAGAGTTCGTTTCGGTTCGTCTTATGAATGGAAATGGTTTTTGGTATTTTAAGTGTTTATAAAGGTCGTAAATAATTTATCGCCGCGTGATACTTCCGTCGGTCGAATTTAAATGTTTAAATCGATGAACGCGCTAACTCGTACGGCTACCGGATTTTAATTCGCATACACATAATAAATGACTACAGTTTTTGATTTATTCAATACTGTTTAATTACACGAGTAATTTAGATCGTATTGATTTAATTAACAAAATCGTTTTGAGATTGATATCCGATCTGTGTGAACAGTTTCAATGTAGAGATTCTAATTTGAAAAGTATAATTGAAATGTCTGATAGAATTTAGCTAGCAATCTTAGATACGAATCTTGGGAAGCCAGACGAAATAAAAGCAGCTTTCCTCAAGTCAACTGGTAAGGAAACCTCTTATAGATGTAGCACAAACACGCATACTCTTTTATGTAAATACCGTATTTCTGTTGCGTCAGTAATCGTGATTCAGCCTAAACTACCTGGTACTAGGTGACCAGTAATTATTCCGATCACACGTGGACACGGGTTACGGCCGGCCTTAATCGTAACTTTAAATGTTGCGTTTATAGGGTAACGACTTACCACTTGTCTTTATCGATTCACGAAAATAATGGCAAATTGATTGCGGCTAGAGTCGTGCCAATGAGTGTTGGCAATGTTAGGTGGAATACACACGAAGTTTATGAATATTCGAGTAATACCGGATAAGGCTAAAAGTTTATTGAATTCTTGGAAGCGTTTGAGACGATTCACGAGACTGTTATGCAAATTGTGCAACATTGATTTGTACTGTTTTCAAATAACTCTGTTTAGAAGTCTACTCGACCACAATATTGCTTAAACGATATGCCTCGTGCCTATACCGTGTGAGAGGGCCTTTAGATATAATTATGGAGATGACAAAGGTACTCAACTCCAAAATGTCATCCCAATTAAAACGAATAAAGCCACTAACGACCGTCTTCATTTAAACAGCCTTTCAATAATTATATTAATATTCATAAACTAACTAATGATTACGTCGAGGACTCTTGTTCAGGTTTCACTAGAGGGCACTTGAACATAGTCCGGGATCGCGTATATCTAACACTCGAAGGTACTTAGCTACTCTTTTGCATATTACACATATAAATGTTAATTCAAACATTATGGGTTACATAAGTTTGGCGATGAAAGCGGTGGTTCTGCTTAGATATATATATACTCATGACTCTGAAGCGAGAGAGTGTAGTCTGATTATTCTTGGCACAATTTAAGTGAGGTCTTTACCTAGTCTTTGTATGGAAATGCATAGTAAGTATATAATTATCTTTATTAGCATAATATGTGAAAATATAGAAGACTATAGCTTGAATACAAACAAAGATGAGCCCAGAATCGAAGGCTTCATGGCAACAGAAGTGCTTTCAAGCAACGGTCAGGGACATTTAAGAAAAAATATTGTTAACATTTGTCATGCGGGTCTTTAAGTCAAGTGTGAATCGACCACATTATCGCTTACCACAGCTGTGAGAGTGGTAAAACGCTAACCAATAATACAATGCTGGAAATTGGACATTAGCCTAATTAAGTTGCGCATATTACTACTTACACTTGAAGATATATATACAAGAGCACTCTTCGGTCTACGCATTCAAAGATGCCACGATGGCTACTTGCGTAAGTCAAAATTTATGTCTTCACTCCATTAAATATTTGGACGTTACGCAACTGTTTTACGTACGTTCTTAAGTGTTTGGTGGCAGAAGTCAATTGGCCATTTTATCGGATTCACTATGAGTAAGATCATTCATGTGGGTGGCAGCGTCAATCTCCGAAATGACTACTCTGGTTTTAATTGGGTTATCCCCATTTGAAACTTCCGACTTAATTAAGAGATTTCTTTGATAATCTACCCTTCTGTTACCATTTTCCTGGAAACTTGTTGGTGAGTAATGTCTTTAGTCATCGAAGCCTTAATTATTTCATTCTTCATCTAAAATCACAAGCAGTTCTGTAGTAATCCTATTAGCTGAGTTGCAACACCGGGTGAATCATATCCTTAATATAATCAAGGCCGGTTTCAGATTGAGTTATGACAAATCATTTGGCCACAACGACGCAAATACCTATGTGTAACAAAGGGCAAATATAATGGCTCTTATTAACTTAGCGGCTTGTTTCAATTCGTGCTGTGTTAAATAAATATTGGGTAAGTAACATGAATTGTAAGACGAATCTAACGAAAACTATGTGTTTTGTCACGCAAATATACTTAAATACGTCCATTATTAAAGTCCAATTAAATAGTTACAAAGCAGAATTTAAAAATTATAGCATAACAAACAGTCCACTGTGAATTTTAGAAGTTATAAAATCACAAAATTCAATCAATGGCGCACGGAGTTCCCCAATGTACCTACTATCTTTGGACACGCACGATACGATTACGAAATTCACCAGTTAGATAAAGCAAAACACTTTACTGGAACGTAAGTAAGAATTAGCAGGGCGTTAATTAAATTTATAAGTGCTATTACAACAGTAAGCACCAACTCCACCATCAGACATTTACAACCGACACGGTATGATAAGCAATCGATCCATTCAGTAACGAAGATGTTTCTCTTAATATTTATGACCACCATATAACATTATTAGATGTAGTCAACTGATGCCACCCATATGACGGATACAATAATGGTCACCTCAAAACATGGGATCCCTAAAACGAAAAGTAAAAAACCAAAAATTGATATCAGATTGCAGTAACATAAATAATTTGTTTTTGTTGGATATAAAAAAGAGTGTTGTGACACCAAAGCTTCACCTGTAGATAATGTTTTGGGCGTAAAACCGGTAGCGACAAGCAAAGGAGGTTATTCATGTATTGGTACAGATACACAATCTAACCTTGGGAATGACCAAATGGCCACATGCTTAAAACTTTATGAATGGATTAGTAGTGAATATGAATGGACGCTGGTCAATGCCTAAACGCGAGTGGAAATCAAATTGTATGACGTTATCGAGACAGCTTTAACTGAATTAGTAGGCTTTACTAGTAGGCTTGGATGATTGATAAACTGTTTGATGTCAACATCATTGATAGTGGTGTGTCAACTGTGGAACTTAGAGTGATGACGTCATAATATTTTAAATTCGGAAACATAAAAAGTCATGGCTTTATGACAGCGTCAAATGTATTTTTAAATGCAATTAAATTTCTAATTTTCACATTAACACGATAGCCAATTTGCAAAAATCAATATTCATTTTTTTTTTTTTCTTAGATCGTAAATAAAAAAATTTACTACAAATTATATTTCTGTCATAAATTCTCGTAAATTAATGTTTTTATGGTGACTATTATATTTAAAAATCTGTATGAAGTAGGTGGGCTACCTAGTTCAAAAATTATCAGTCTACAATTGACAGAATCCCAACACCCACGCATTTTTTTACGAGTGATCCCAACTTAAGTATGTTATCGAATGTGACGTGATAATAAGTAATAGAAAAACGTATTTGATTAGAAATATCTTCGACCATTTTAGAAGTTGAAACGCAGAGCTTTGTTTTTCAGAGGATAAGTTTACATTTGTTAGGTATTCTAAGAAGACAAAAAGAAATCAAAAGGAAAAATACATCATAACTTTGAAATAATTAATCCAACAAAGAAATATGGAAAGTCCCAAAAGCCAGTAGCCAGCTACAAAACCGACACAATAGAAAACAAATACACATAACCAAACATAGTCATTACTTAGCAAAAGCAAACAATTGAACATCTTCAAAAAGAACTATCAAATGAAAAGAGTTCCAAGTTCGTTGATTTTCGACAAAAGCTCCCGCAGACGAGACTAGAAGCGATAATGAGTGCGCCCGCGCCACGCCGGGTAAAACCGGTAGGCGCAGACGCAGCCATCGCTCACCGTTACCAGCACTTTCTGCCTTACAAACGACGTGGTAACTGTGATTTCAATCGAAACTACTTTTAATTAATTTTCTACCACATTATCTATCACTCCAATAGTCATAATAACCAAGATTGACTCGATAATTATGATTGGGTAAGTTATGGAATAGTTTTACTCTGCTATATTTAAATTTTTTCATCGAATTAATTTATAAATCATTCGGTGTTGATTGAATTATGTTTATGTTGCTAAATGAGGTTAGCTGAGAATTATGGCTGAAGACCGCGTGGGCAGAATACATTCCTTTTGTAATAAAAATACAGCAGTTTTGACCTTACACGTCAACAAACGTCGCACGCATACTGACTAGACATTTTACCAACTGGCTTTCCAGCCATCGTTATGAGAGATTTACTATCGGATACACTTCAGAATTTAAACAAGGCTGCTATCAGGAAACCACTTGCTTTTCCTCTTAACAAATTAAGTGGTCCTCAGAAACATTCCATCGCATTAAGAGGTTGAATTAGCAGGATCCGTGAGTGCTCCTCAATTATAATATCGCTCTAAGTTTCAAGTCACGTCATTGTTGTCTCCACAATGGTAGTTTCGTACGGATTAAGAAGCCGGTTATTTCCATTCCAAACTAATTAATAAACATCTCATAATAAAACCTTGAACTTTTGATTACCGAGAACTGGACAATGGGTCTCGTTATGTTATAAATGTCTTTACTTACAGTTACGGGCCACAACAATCAGACGGACGGACGGACGCGCCTATCTCAGTAATTAATCGTAACTTATGATTGATTAAACACATTAAATGCGAGCACGATTCCTATTTGAATATTAAATCTATTACTACGGGTGACATAATACTTAATACAATTTTAATCTGAGTTATTGCATAAAAGATACGACACATTTAAGTTTTGGAAACAATATGGGCGTCTCATGCATAATACATGAAATGACAGTAAGTCTAATGGAAAACATATTGGGAATTTATGTTAAATAATTACAATAGTTTAATTGTTGAATAAAATGATCCTCTGCACTTTAAAAGTATGATAAATTATGTTTAATATCAGATGTCAAAATGCCTATATTTTTCAGAGACAAACGGAGAGGCTGTAGGAAGTACCACAGAGGACGGGCGAGATGAACTATTGTAAAATATTTTGTTAGTGCAAACGAAGTAAACACGTGTATTGACTATTTATCGACAAGGTTGTCGAGTGGGCAACCCTTTACACGATGGCACCCGCGCACGACGCGTCGCTCGCGCACTTCGACAAACAACATCTAGTGATGCGGAACGCAAACTCTGATGTCGATATTTACACAACCACCGCAAACACTGACACTCGATATTTGTCCAACTCCCAGCTAATGGCGGCACCTACATATTATATTATTTACTGTTGTAAAATTCACACCACGCAGCTACTGTAATGAAGTGACATTAACCAGAAAAGACACAATAAAATATTTTTACGATCAGTTTATTTAAGGTTAGAAAGATCAGAATTAATATTAACAAATTAGGTACGGGTTTACATAAACTGTAGGTACGAAACGGTCATAACTTCACCAGGATTATATTTAAAATAAAATAAAAACGTTTAAAACGCGGGAAAAAAGGAATGTAAAGCCATAACTTCATTTTGAATTCCGTTCGGTTTGTTCCCGTCTCACTGTGAACGCGCCCAGCAGGGGGCGCTATCGTTCTCACCTCACGACGCGAGTGGTAGCCGGTCTTTAATAAGTATCGATAAAATATGTCGATAAAATATGAATATTTATAAATATTTTCGATAGGTACATGCCCATATCGCCTACTTCTAAAGTTTGTTGCCTTTCGTGTGAGTTGGAGTACTCGACCCCCGAGAAGTCTGCTGTTTTTATATCAAGCTCTTATTTAAAATTAATAAATGGCCATTAACTTAAAACGTAACCTGGCTGGCACTACTTATTTCTATTAGAAACTATAAATCTGGCTATCATAATAACATTATGGTCCAGCGGCTATTGATGTCAGTATTTACGCGAAAATGGCGATAAATCTGCATTGAATGTAAGCTCATACAGTGTCAAAAACGTACGCACCACAAACGAGTTCTCAAACATTCAATTTGTAAGTGGAATTATTCGGCTTTAAATTAATAGCCGGCAAAGAGTATGGGGGACAGAACTAATTAATCTCTTGATGGTATTTCACATTAATTAAACATCTGAAATAAGTTCTTATCAAAAATAGATCTTAGTACCCAAAAATAAGGACTAAATTCGCTCGTGCACAGCAGTAATCAGTACACGGACGATATCGTTGAAGGCTATCATAGTGTGAGGTCTATTTTATTATTACGAAACTTTATTTTTCTTTATAAAAGCCTACGCTTATCCATGAGAAGATTCATGAAAATTAAATGTCTCATAACAATAGGATATAGTCGTGGACACTGAGATTATAAAGCGTAGTTTACACGATACGATCTGTTGACTCGCCTTCCGTGAGAAGGACAAAATTATATTTTTTCAACACCAATTACGTAACGCCTAAATGTGACCGAAAACAACGTTTAAACATAACGAGCATTAGTAAATACTGAGTAAATTGTCGTACACGTTTAGTATGGACATGCCAACGGTTGCCTTACCGCCGATTAAACTGTATGAGAATAACAATAATGATAGCTTTCAAATCTTTAGTAATAAATCATACAATCTATTTTTTAGATGTCTAATAGTTAATCAAATTTAAGCAACTGTTGCGAGCAAGTGTGATCGTTTTTTGCGGCTACTTCGCGTAAATTTAGCAAGTTCAATGATTAGAGTTATTTATGTTGCACTAATCTGTTGGCATATTACCACACCAAGTTATAATATTATGAAAATATATCCACGACAGTTATTTATAAAAATTACAGCACTTATTCAAAAACGTAGGGACATAACGTTGACTATGGTTAATCGTTATTTAGTGACAGTGTAGCCGTGTCCATGTTTTTACGACCATAATCAAAACGTGATTGTCGCGCATCCAAAAAAAAAACTGACTTAATTGTGGCGGGCGAGTGTTGATGATATAAACAGTAATTACTTACCTCCGCATCCAAAATGTTATTAAAATCCGCTTAACGTTGTGATGAGCAACTACCAGGCTCAGTAGGTAATACTTCTGAGGGACAAACGAGTGACAATTTCTATGAATCGTATCTAATAGGTTAGGTAAGGTACCAAAAAAAAAACATTATCGGCAGTAGGTACGCACGTAATTACAATCAGTATTCAATTTATACCTGTAATAAGTAAATTATAATAATAATAATAAAACATTTATTAAAACATTATCTATTAGATTTACTGAACTAGGTAATTTAATTAAAACCATGCAATTTAATTTAGGTCCTAATTGTCTTTAGCCAATATTGATTTTATGCCTGTAATTCAACTCCCATTCAATTCCCATCACTTCCCGTGAGTGTCGTTAGAGGCGACTAAGGAACTCACCAGAGAATGGGCAGCAGCATTCTCTGTGCATTGTAACAGCTACACTGCGATCGCCAACCCGCCTGCCAAGCTTGGCGATGGCAAAGCCCCGAGGCCTCCTTCCCTTGGGAGAGGCCTTTGCCCAGCAGTGGACGTCTTTCGGCTGATATGATGTTACTAATGATGAATTCAACTGTAACAGGGCTATTTTTTTGTTTTCACTATTCATTTCTATGCTTTTGTGGGTAGTTTTGCGCTTTCGGGCAACCTTTGAAAAAGAACAATATTTGAAATGCAGCAAAATACATCTGTGTTTAAGTGTAATGATTTTGTGAGACATAACTGAGCCATATTTTATATTTACGTATTAAGCCACACCTGTAAGTCCAAGGAGCGTTTAAGGCGGTGCATTTTCTAAAATAATTATCATGAACATCTTTTGCGGCAGTCGACGCCCGGGGGTGCTATTGTTTTAAGGGAATTTTTTATTGCTTTTGGCAACCCAACAATGGGAGCGGCCGAGAGGGTAATTTCGTCCGTCCGACGCAGTTTAGCTCGTGGCGTTCCGGCGACACTGTGCAAGTGTGCACACCGCCTTACTTTGTACCTTTTTTAGGCTTTTATAATCCATTCAATTTATAATGTTACTGCGTTTGACTTTGACTGCATGCTGCATACGTTTATGGATATTTATAGATTTATTCATAACCCTTTTTAATTAAAACAAAATTAGAATACTAAAACGCCAATGTGTCGATATAAATTTAATTACACACCAGTGTTAATTGGAGGCAAAATATAAAATTGTTTTCACGGCCACTCCTTTTATTACTAAGGATAATAGTCTGTATTAAATTTTACACCTTTCGACTCGATACGAAATAACGAGGCCTAATATTAACGTGTAATTAAATCATAAACTAAGATAAAGATCGTATGGTATAAAAACACCGCTGCGACGTACTAATCCGTTGATTTACAATTACTCGTAATTATTACTTACTCTAATTGCGGGCAATTTTAATTATCAATAAAATGAGAATTTGGAAGTAGGGCGATTTATTGCAGCACTCACATGACAAATTAATGCTGATTACAAGTTTATTATTCTGGAAATTAAACGATCGTAAACATACCTATTGGGGAACTGGAAGGTTTATTGCGCCGCACCTGTGGTGTTATGTAAAAGTAAACAAACTCCAGATAATTTCAAATAAGTAGGTAGAACTTACATATTATGACGATATGATACAAAAACCCGCCAACGACTGCTCGAGTGGTCAATGACACGACTGTTTTGTAAACAAAAGTGCAGGTAGCTGACACATTTTTAAACTTAGAATAAACCGTTGACCAAAAATGTCGCTCGAGAGCCCAAACCCTTAAAAATCAATCAATCGAAGGACAGATTAACTAGGTTCAACATCCTGTTCGTATTCGTTATAAATCAAAACTAAAGCCACAAATTATTTCTACATGAGCAAATGAATCATTCCGCGAAGTGTCTGCGATAATTATCACTATTAATTACTGGTTACTTGGTTAGTCACCGATTTTAACGGTCAGCGAAAGAATTCTGCCTACTCTTGAAGTCTGTACCAGTTTAAAATTATGCTGCATCATAGTTATTTCTGAACTCAAAACAATGAGGGGGACCATTCATAACGAGCCTTACAAATGTCCACCACAATTGCAGCAAACACAAAACTTAATTAAACTGACACTTTGCATGCATAATGAAATGATTCACTCGCTTATAACGACTCACACACACATGCGAACTGATAGTTTCTTAAACATGGAGTTCTTTAACAAAAAGAAAGTTTTTTTTTTGCCATCGCTTTGTGCCTGTATTTTTGTGCAATTTATACGAGAATGCTGGCACATTCATCGTGAAGTACGACTGTACGGTAGTCTTGCGCCGTCACTAAATAAGTTAGCAGTTTAATTAAGCGTGTGGGGAGGTGTCTAAGTTTATGTCATCTATAAAAATACTTAGACTTCCCTACAATATAATGAAGCGGTAAATAAGGGGATAATGTTTTTGTAAGCGAGCGATAGCGATACTGTCATGAAAATGAAGTTAGTATTTAAACGTCAATAAAGTTTGCTTTAACAAGGTGTGATTTTTTTTTACTTTTTTTACAATTTTGTTTACTTTGAAAGTTTTATACAGATAACTCAAAAAGCTTACCTTACTTTNTAAGTTAGTATTTAAACGTCAATAAAGTTTGCTTTAACAAGGTGTGATTTTTTTTACTTTTTTTTACAATTTTGTTTACTTTGAAAGTTTTATACAGATAACTCAAAAAGCTTACCTTACTTTTGAATTAATGTAGGTATAAAAAGTTGCTGAATCACTACACCAAAACTAAAATCGCTATCGCTACCGCTCCCAAACGTAACCACAGCCTTAAATCCATTTGACAGCAGCTTAGCAGCAAAACGAATTGACAATTAACATACAAGCCGGGAGTAAGGAAGTTTCATTGACAACCAAACCATAGGCAATGACCGTTTATCGATCGAGTACCTATCGATTATTTAATAGCAAACACCGTAGATAAGGTTTTGGGTAGTTATCGCTAATTATTGGAAGATAACAAGGTTTATTACTGAACTGGAGTGGCTCGACAATATACTTAATCTACCTAGGTGTTCATAGATATGGGAGGGTTATTCGGTTTAAATTTGGACGTGATATTTGTTAGTATTCGAATTTTGAAGGTTTATTTTTTTGTATTGTACCTACCTTTTGCCAAAAATGATTAAAGCCGGCTCGAGATGAAATAGAAGCACTTAAATATTTAATTAGAGCGGCAAGTACCTGGAATGATTCAAAACTAAGTGGAATGTGTGACGTTCAATTTACAGTTTTTACGAGAAAATCTAATTAGAGAAGAGATTGGAAAATATTTGCTCAACCTTAAAAAGTACCTAGGTATTTAGAACTACTTACTATCAAACCTACCTAATTGGATCAGAAAGAAGATGAGAAAATGTTGATAAAATTGTTCAGTTATAGGTATTGATAAATTTATTTAATCATTTTCTTAGATTAGAAGATTCACCCTCGATGTCAGTCGGAAATTACATTAAATGTTTATGTTCGGTATCTACAGATACCGGGGCAATATACAACGGATTATGAGCCGTTATCTAAGACAATATCATTAGCTGTTTTAATTTTTGATATTAATACATTTAGAGGTTATACATACATACATTGGGCCTTAAAGTCATGGAAGCAAGGATGCAGTATTTTTTCGTTTGTTTTAGTTCGATTTTATAGCAGAAAGATAAAAAACTGACAGTCAGCAGTTTGTATAGAAAATATGTCAAACCGCCATTTTTATTCGTTCGATAAAAGTTATCTGACTATTGAAAACTCGACCTCAACCCTTAAGAAATTAAAGTAATATGATAATAAAATAAATCAGTATTTTTGCAAGTTTAAAACGATTTTGTTTTTGTCTAACCAAGCAAAGCTTCAACAGCACTAGTTCGTTACTGAAAAGATNAGCTGTTGGAAGTAAATCAGTATTTTTGCAAGTTTAAAACGATTTTGTTTTTGTCTAACCAAGCAAAGCTTCAACAGCACTAGTTCGTTACTGAAAAGATGACACTGATGACTTAAAAAGTTGAAATCAATTAACTTTCTTTTTAGTCACCTTTTTACAAAGCTGAAAGCAAAGCCAAAGAATGGTTACTTTTTAAAACGTCGTTCACTAAAGCAATATTCGAAGGAACTCAAAAAAGGTGATTTGTCAGAGTCATCAAAAAGCTGTACGATGTCAACCGGAGCGGCGCGCGCGCACAGCCCCGGGCCGTTCGCAATAACCACGCACTATAATCGCTAAAAGCTGCACTATTCACGCTTATTTATTAACACTCTCGAGCAAAATTCGAAGCTAAAAATAACTTCAAATTCCAGATTTTCGGTGCGAAAATACCATAATAATGTCTCAATTAAAACCTCAACTTGAGCATGACAATGAATGGCTACCCAAAAACCTTACTGTTTAAAAAAAACTGTCGTCGGTAACGTGAATCGAGTCGAGTTTCGTTGGCGCGAATAAGGACAATGGTTCGGGCAAGTTCGCCGTCTGGCCTTGAAGGAACCAGTCGCTCTCGTCCGAAACACCTCTGGGCAATTATTCAATAAAACAAAAGCATCAACCACGCCAAGTTTACGCCACAAAGCCAGAAAATGTTCGCGCAAATTAATTTCAGCGTAATTAACCGTTCACCTGCGCGTGTTCCAAGTTTTTGAGAACAATTATGGGTTAATGAGTGGAAATTTGGACGCTATTTTGGGTTAAAAATGTTTTAATAAGATTTTTTTTTATTTATTGGAACTACCTCACCTTCATCTTGCGTCAAAAGGATCCGAAGAGGTTTTAGAGCAACATTCTAAGGTTAAGGAACTTAATGACACCGTTTCGCGTAACCTAAAACAAGAAGCATGTTCAGCTAAAACAAAGTATCCACTTACATAGTTAACTATAGCGGTATGTATCACGAGTTAAATAGTTAAGGCAAAGCACACAAGAGCCGAAACCCGCTGCCCATTATTCACGCACGTGCGCCACGAAATGAGCCCTATTATCGCTCAGCTAAAGAAAACCACAGCACGAGCCGCTGAAAAATATGCCAAGAAATTTGATATGACACATACTCACATCTTTATTGAATGTATCGCCTCTCCCGAAGGCATTGTGTGTGCCCTACTGGCGCGAGCCGAACGAAATATTTCAAATGCAAATCGTGCTAACGCTATGAATGTAATAGTTTGTCGTGCCTTGCGCACGCGCCGCTTACGCCGGAAACAAATTATCATACCCATATAAGCACGTACGAAATCGACGAAAAACTTATTGATGTCACTCAACACTGATAAATTGCGCTAAACGAGAAAATGGTACCGGTGTGTGGACGTAATCTGTTGTACACACAAATATATATCTCTGACCCTCTTCGATGGAGTCAAAAGTGCCGTAGGAATTTTATACGACACATCCACGAGCCTCTCTAGTTACACTAACGGTTTAATAACGTTTTTCCCATTACATTAGCTAAATTATATTTTAAAGCAAAAGGAAAAAATCAACATGAATAACAAGTTGTTATTGTAATAGTGGCGCTCGAACGCAGCGTTAAAAATTCGGAAATCGATTTGTTTGACGTCGCCATGTTTGTTGACATTCGATTTAAAAGCCGAACGCGACCGATGTGGAGCGGAAATTTATAGAACACCTTTTGGATTGAATTCGAAAAATAGAATAACGGACACTGAACGAACGATTGTAAATAGGTAAACGGCGCGGGTCATCTGTGAATGAATGAATGAAATGGGAGACACGTGCAAAATCATAACGGTCACTTGTCGTTTTATTTTGACGGGCGGAAGTAAGCCACTTTTGCTAGGTACAGTCTTTTGTTAGAGGTCTGGCCATCGTACTCCTCCGTGTAGCACATTACAAGGACAATTTGGAAGTAAATTAGATTGATGAAATGTCTCNATTTTGCTAGGTACAGTCTTTTGTTAGAGGTCTGGACAACCGTACTCCTCCGTGTAGCACATTACAAGGACAATTTGGAAGTAAATTAGATTGATGAAATGTCTCTTACAATTTAGTCACTCTTGCGGTTCTATTGTGAATTACCTAGTTAGGCAGTTAGATCAATAAATTAAAGAAATAAGTTGAAGGTACCTATTCCTTTTTATATAGGTATTGATGAGACAACGTGACGATTCGAGACGAACGAGATTCGAATTTAGAAAATGCAATAATAATTATAGCGCTGTGTTCAAAATAACCGTTACATGTTTTGTAAGACAGTGTAAAGACCTTTGAACTGTCAGGTAAACTGGATGTATTTGAGGAATGGCCTATCAGGAATCAGTTGAATGTTAACATGTATTGTGTATGTAATGCATGTATTTGGGTGAGATGGCGTCGTCCTCAGTCACTAGTCAGGTCGCCGACATCATGAAAAATTCTATTATTTTTGTAGAAATAGACATTTTGATGATGTAAGAATCCGAAAACGCGTTATATGGGCTTTAATGTGTGCAGATATGAATAGAGAATTTTCAAGTGTTGTTACACCCTGATGCATTATTCATTGACAGGTCTGGTTATGCTTTATGGTGGAGTATTGTGGGCATACAGTGATACTATAAATAAAAAACTTTTGTTTTAAATCTAGAAAGAACCTAATGCTTTAGCGATAAAGTTGAAAATCTGTTAAAGAGATTTGACAGATTATTGTAGCTTGATGTGCTGGCGTCTGTACCTATAGATAGCCAAAGAAAGTTAATATATAGGTAGTAAAGGCTATTATAATGGTTAAAGTCGTGCCCTAATTAAAACAGGTGTAAGGCTAAATTATATTAATTACAGGTACAAGGTATTTGACTAGGAATTTAAATTATATGTAGCTGTCACCGGCAAATTGCAGACTCCGTAAGATTGTAATAAATCTTTATTAGATTGCAATTTCTCGATATATTATGAAAAAAAACGTTTTGTATATATCCGTGTCTTATTAAGAAAAAATTGTTTACAATTTCTCGCGATATTTTACAATCTTACGGCGCCTGCTATAATCCGGTGACATAGCCACCGTAAATACCTGAATACTAATCAACTCTCATAATGTCGTTCAATAATAGTTTTAAAAATAAATACATTTTAAAAAGGAATAATACGTGTGTAACACAAAAAGCACTGCCTACTTGTATCCATCTATAACAGGCCGAGAAGTTTGTGAGTTGAAAAAGTAACTAACTTCATACCACACATAGATAAAGTAAACATCTCTAATTTACCCTAAACCTCTTATTGAGAACCCTTACGAGTAGTTACTAGTATATATCTAGTGATCTTAGTGTAAGTACACTTTATCTGTACAAGCCCTCACTCTTCAGACAGAAAGCTTCCACTACCGCCCGACAGATGGCGCTAGTAGTATGAACTTTTCAAACATCTCGAAAATGTTTCTGTTATGTTTACAGAATTTTCTAGACCATTTTACGCTATGACTAATACATTTATTGAAATATATCTAATTCAAACGATATTCCGCAGGATAAAATTACTATGTTTATACTGCCATGGAAATTGATCGAAACGGTCTCTCTTTACGATTCTATGAATAGCTTGGTACAAATTTACATTGGACATAGGTAATATGTTATTGTTTTATAGAAAACTACGACACAGATATTATGTAAGATCATTTATTTACTTGTAATAGGTACCTACTACCCCAATCATACTAACAATAAAATATGTATAAGTTCGGATAAAAAGTCTTTATAATAAAAAAGGCTTAGCTAGAGAAAGATTATGCCATGATCTTTACTTTTTCTTGAACCGATTTTAACCCTCCACTGCATATTAATCCTAGGTGTATTCGTAGGATGCCATAATTACTACGCTTGGCTAAATGGTAATTCCAAAATCGTGTCATAATATCTACATAGGTAGTTATTACTAGCCGTCCTAATAAATCCCTCAGTTTCGCTTGCACCACCCACGGAATGTGACAGGGTGGTTCTATTCATAGTCGAGAACACACTTAACACCACGCTTCACAAAAGTTGCTTGCTTGTATTTGGACACTGCATTCATAATTTAAGTAAGAACAGTAACTAAGGGACTTAAAACTAATATTTTAAAATTAAATAATTTAAAAAGAGTAAAATTTTGCTTTTAACCCTTTCCTGCCGCATGTTTTAAAAATGGATCTTGTGTCCGTTTTTTTAATTTTAATTTTGGTTATTTTTTTCGATTTATTTTTTGATTCGATCTAGTTTCATGATTTTTAAAGAGCCTTTTTCATTATAATTTTAACGGGTCTAACAAAATTTTGAGGAGTCAACACGAAAAGAAGATTCTCATGAAACAAATGTGCAAATTATAATATCAGCATTCAGCAATTTGTTGATTACTTATCCAATTATTATTACTGTGCTGTTGTAAATGTATATGCTATTGTTAATTAAAAACAAACCATGAATTAAAAACCCAAAATACTTTTCTTTTATTTATTTATTTAAACTTTATGTACAATAGTGGTACATGGGCGGACTTAATGCATCAAGGCATTCTCTACCAGTCAACCTTTGGTCCTTTTGTACCTAACCCGGAACTAACAACATAAACAAACAGAAGAATACATTGTATACCACTCTACACAGAAATTCCCTTGGAGTCATAGACAATTCCAGCTTGATTTTATAACGAGATAAACCTACAGCTTATTACCACAGTGTTTTGAACACATTAAAATTGCTAATACTCGTCTCGACGACTGTTTGGTTTCAAATCACACTTCGAGATCGTGAATTATACATCGAATGCCTACCTACGTGACATTATTTTTCGTGTAACACATAATACATAAACAATTTAATTTTTTATTTCGATTCACTAGCCTTACACGAGTTTCCTTTTCAATTAATACACGAAAATTTTGCTAGATGCACGTTCGAAATGATTAAATATTGTCAAATTCGACTTATTTTTTTCGAGATTATTTGTCGAAAAGACAGATAATCATGTGGATTGGGCACTAGTAAAATTGAATAAATATCAGTTTCTTTCATTGTTTTAGGTAGTGAAATTCATTCCCGAAATCATGTGTTTGTTTAAAATAATTATGGAAATGTAACAATTTAACAGACACGGCATGAAAACCATTTCAATAGTCCCTGTTATTAGTTAAGGGACTTCTTATGTTACTCCTATGCTGTTTTAGAAGTTCTTCCTCGAGTCATATTTGTTGCTAATTCACAAAACAAATTATATTAATTATCCAAAATGAGGCGTAGGTACCTACCGCTCGAAAAAATAAAACAAAGAGAGGACGTTTAATTTTCTTCCCTCGTCAGAAAAAGTAATGAAATTATCATGAACCATCATATCTACCTGCAATGATGAATAGAAAGGGAGATTTTAATAATTTATAAATAATGAAATGCAGTTACGTCAGCAGTTCTTCCTTAAAACAATAGTATTTAAGCGTTTCCAAAATATTTTGGTAGTTATTTATTTTATCTATTTATTTATTATTATACTTATCTGATTTAGATGTTGCTAGAAGTGATGCAAGTGTACTGTACATTTATCATTAATTCATACTAATATTTGCATCTTGTAAATAATCGTAGGTCTGGTAAATAATTATATGATTATGCATCTCTTTTACATATTTATTTACATTGACATTTTAATTATTAGTTATTAGGATTAAAACATCGCGGAAAACAACGGCATAATAGCTGCTGCATGTTTTACAGGAAAACGAGTATTTTTTTTCGCAGTTTCGTATTAAGTTTTCAATTAAAGTTCTAAACCATCTTTTGTTTTCAAATTTGTCAAGGTTCTATTGAAAAGCTATCAGAAAAATAGCGTAGGTTTTGCTCAATTCGTCTAGCAATGGTTCTTTCCATAGTCGCTAAAATGTGATTTCCGGCTTCCTATAACGTCAACGACGAAATCAATAGTAAAAAGAAAACAACTAAGACTCCTGAATCAAAAGGAGTTCTCTATTCAAGTAAGTGTTATGCTTATAAGGTCCCATNGTCAACGACGAAATCAATAGTAAAAAGAAAACAACTAAGACTCCTGAATCAAAAGGAGTTCTCTATTCAAGTAAGTGTTATGCTTATAAGGTCCCATTACCATAACGTCTTTGGTGGCGCCATTGTCAGTATAATTCGCACCAACCTTACGCGCCTACGCACAAATCAATTATAATACCAGTAATAAATTAAATACTGTTTGCGATAGATATCGATCGTTTTGATAAATGGATCTATCCTGAATGTGTATCGGGAAATCTCGGCGCAAGATGGCCGCCCGTTGCGCGGGAATGTGCCAGCGCAGGCGCATGAAGGGTTCTTGTTTGAATTTTTGAGCGCTGATTGAAGTTTTTTAATTGGAATAGGAGTTTGT
>NDFZ01004211.1:6535-61558 GCA_002192655.3 Mamestra configurata
TACGAGGGTGCGTTTTTAAGTTCGCGGAATGGGGGGGAGGGGATAATAATAGGTCATTATCGGGATGGCCACGACTTCAGCCACTCAATATTAGTATAAATACCAAGTTTTATCTTAATTGGATCATTAGTCTCTGAACTATCGTCAAGCAAACAACTCAATCGGGAAGAAAGTGTGAATTATGGAAAAAATCGAGTACCGTGCCGTAATAAAGTTCCTTACCAAGCAAGGAAAGTCAGTTCAAAATATACTGGAAGAGATGGAATCCGTTTACGGGGACTCTTGCCCGGGTAAAACCATGGTTTACAAGTGGCACAGTCTCTTTAAACAAGGCAGGACCTCACTTGAAGACGACCCTCGGCCCGGACGGTCGCCCGAGGTGACTACTCCGGAAATCATTAAAAAAGTCGAAAAAATTATATTGGAAGATGCCAGACTAAAGAAGAAACAGCTTGCAGAAATGGTTGGAGTATCGGATACGACAATTTTCAAAATTCTACATGATCATCTTGGCATGACAAAGGTCAGTGCAAGATGGGTGCCAAGAATGCTCACGCCGCCTCAAAAACAACGCCGCGTGGAGTGTTCTCGCACGTTTTTGGACCTCTGTAACGAAGATAAGGATGGACTTTTAAGTCGAATTGTTACTGGAGATGAAACTTGGGTTCATCATTATGAACCTGAGTCGAAACAGGACTCTATGCAGTGGCACAAAAAAGGCACACCACCACCCAAGAAGTTTAAAGTGTCACAATCGGCTGGAAAAATCATGGCAACAGTGTTTTGGGATTCGGAAGGGATCCTGTTGATCGATTATAAAGATAAAGGCGTTTCTATAACCGGACAATACTACGCTTCCATCCTCGAGAGGTTAAAAGAAAGCATTAAAGAAAAAAGGAGGGGAAAATTAACCAAAGGTGTCCTTCTTCTACACGACAACGCGCCAGTTCACAAGAGCCGTGTTGCTTTGGCTGCCCTGCATAACGTGGGCTTCGATATTTTAGATCATCCACCCTACAGCCCAGACCTGGCTCCCAGTGATTACTACCTCTTTCCAAAACTCAAAAAAGAACTTCGTGGGAAGAAATTTTCTACTGATGAAGAAGTGAAGGACGCGGTTTCAGCCTATTTTTCGGACAAAGACAAAACATTTTTTTATGAAGGTATACATAAGCTAATTGAAAGATCTGAAAAATGTATAAGGGTAGCAGGTGAATATATTGAAAAAGAAAAATAATTTTGTATTTTTATTTACACTTCTTACCCTCCATTCCGCGAACTTAAAAACGCCCCCTCGTATCTGTTTCAAATTATAGATTTGCATTGTTTTGTTTTTTAATGTTGGTGATGGTCTGTTTCATTATTATTAAATTTTGTAAGGCTAGTGCGAGTTATCCTGTAGGGAATAGCAAGTTTACTTAATAACATTTTGGTAATGGCTAACTAACAATGCTAAACCTATACTACTGGGTCGAGAATCAGAAAGCACAGTGGTACTTATGTGTCCTAGGTTCACACTGAGGTGAACACTAAGAAGTTTTTATTTTTCACAGATCTGAAGCTTTCTAAATAAATGAAAGAAACAACAGCTACTATTCCACCTTTATCACCGAAAACTACACACGAAATTGGGGAAACAAGCATAGATGCTTCAGCCTTTTCGCCACTAACTCCCTTATTACTTCAAATTACTGAGAAAAACATTCTGCCTTTACTACATACAACTACTCACGAACTTGGAGAAACAAGCATAGAAGCTCCTGCCTTTTCACCACTAACTCTCTTGATATTTCAAATGACCGAGAAGAACATTTCACCCCTGCCACACGAAACTACACTCGAACTTGGAGAAACAAGCATAGAAGCTCAAGCCTGTTCACTACTAATGACTGAAAATAATATTCCGCCCCTTTCACCAGCTTCTTCCCCTTTACCACAAATGTCACCGGAAACGCGTAAAGGCTTCAACATTTTAAGTAACGAACAGCTTGATAGTGATGATTCCGTCCAAGATCCTAATTATTTACAACAAAATCACAATGATTCAAGTGATAGTACGTCAGATGAAGATACAACAGATAGAGTAGAGAAACATAGACGCAAAGGAACATCTAAAACCAGCCGAACAGTCAATGAATCACCTTCGATATTAACAATTGAAGAATTTGATGTAGAAAATACAGACGAGCAAAACTATAGTCAAAATAATCCGAAAAAGAGAAAAGTAAAGGACCCTAACACGTGGAAAATGAACATAAAAAAAAGTAAGCGTTTAAAAGGTGAATCATATAAAACAAGGAAAGGAAGAATAATACAAGCCAGACCAATAAAACCAGCAAAATGTTTAAATACTCCTAAACACAAGTGTATTTCGGATGTCCCTCAAGATGAGAGAGAAAAAATTTATTCTCAATTCCGAAATATGCCAAATCTTATGGAACAGCGTCATTTTGTTGTGAAGCATGTGACTAAGAATAAAAAAAATCGAAACACTACCAACGCTCCTTCCAGGCGGAATTTTACCCTAGCTTATACATTAACTGTTGGTAATGAAAAGAAAGTCGTGTGTCGGGAGTTCTTTTTAGATACTCTCAATATTACTGGCGGGTTAAGCGGTCTACACACGGTCTACGGTCTTAGAGGAGCTTTAAAAAAAGTTAATGAGCACGGCCTCTTACAACCAGACGAACGAGGGAAAAAGACACCTCCAAATAAATTAAAACCAGATGAAGAAAAATTTCTTAGGGACCACATACTTTCCTTTCCTGCTGTAGAATCGCATTACTGTAAACGTGATAGTACGGTAAAATATTTAGATTCAACTCTTAACATAACAACAATGTATAACGAATTCAAAAAACTATGTTTAATTAAAGCAGTGAAAGTGGTATCCTTTGAAAAATACCGCAATGTTTTCAGAGAATACAAACTGAGTTTTCACAAGCCAAAAAAGGATTTATGCAAGCACTGTTTAGCATTTAGAGAAATGAATGATGAAGAAAGAGCCAAGAAAATTGATGATCACACACGGCATCTATCAAGAAGAGATGAAGCACGCAAATGTAGAAATGAAGATAAGCTGGAAGCACAAAATAATGAAACAGTTCTTGCATTTAATTTTGACTTGGAAGCAGTACTAAATACACCTAAAGGTGCAAGTGGCCCATTTTTCTACGTACGAAAGTTAGCTGTTTATAACTTAACTATTTATAATCTCGGAAACCAAAACGTTGAATGCTACATGTGGGATGAAACTGAAGGAAAACGTGGGACTATTGAAATTTCAACGTGTATAAATGCATTTATTAAAATAACAAATAAAAACATCCAGGCAGTTAAAATGATGTCAGATGGATGCGGCGGTCAACAGAAAAACTATCATTTTTCGTCCATGTGCTTGCTCACATTAAAGGAACATTCTACATTAAAGATAATTGATCACAAATTCTTTGAAACAGGACACACTCACATGGAATGTGATTCAATTCATTCAAAGATTGTATTGAAATAAAAAAATATACCTGTGTATACTCCTGACGGTTGGGCACAGGTAGTTCGATTAGCACGTACTAATCCTCGGCTATACAATGTAAATACACTACTTCATGATGATTTTAAAGACTTTGGTATGTTAAACCAATACAAGGCTTCGAATGAAGGGCATACAATTGGTATCAATGACGCTGTATGGATACAATATCGAAAAGAGGTACCTAATACTATATTCATAAAACAAAACTTTGAGAGTAATGAACCATTTACAGCATTAGAGTTAAAGAAAAAACGAGGTAAAGCATTAAATTATCCCATAGCAGCCTACATAGGGAAATTTCAAATATCAGCTGCGAAGAAAAAGGATCTTTTAAAATTGTGCACAGACCACCAAATACCAAGAATGTATCATAACTATTACCAAGACCTTCCTTGTTCTGATACGACAAGAGACTGCCTTCCAGAACCCGATATAAATGAAGATAGCGAATAGCTCGGGTGAATACGCTATTCACCCGAGCTGTTAGCTGACTTCATTAAAATTTATGTGTCAATTTCTTTTTGTCTAATTCATTTAATTTTAAGCGTAACACTTTATATTATAATTATTATTTTAACACGCACAGACTTTAATTTTTTATAATTATCTGCCTACCTATATTCAGTGTTGCCAACTTAGCCCTTTCGGGGCTAGATCTAGCCCTTTTTATGCTTTCTCAGCCCTTAAAATAATTATTTAGCACCTAGCCCAATTTCTAGCCCCAAAATCGTCTAAGAAAACTACACTAGCACAGTCTAAATATTGTCTAAAAAAGATCGTGTGAAATAACGACACAGATTTTTTTTTTTAAATTTGCATAAACTAAACGCACTCAAGCAGGCCACACACACTGTCACTCAAATACATCAAATGTCATTAATCTAAAAGTCAGTCAGACTACCTGTCTCTTTTCCTCTTACATGAATCATAGAGACAGGTGGTGGTCGCTACACTCTATGGGCAGGGAATTCCCCGAAAATGCAACTACGATTTTGTCTTTGTCGTTTGTCATAGAGTATAGTAATAATTTGGTTAGTCGTTTGTAGTTTAGCGTAGCTAGTACAGAATTGCTAACTTTGCGAAGTAAATTTCATACTCTTTTTAATATTCTGATTAGAAATTCAGTGAGTTTACTTGGTGATACGTGCTGCAAATTGCGAAAATGGAATTTCCGTCTAAAAAGAAGACTAATTACACTCAACATTATAGGAAAGAATGGGAGAAGGATCCTGCTTATAAACAATGGTTAAAACTATTAGAGTTAAATTTTATTTATGTAAGTGGCTGTATAATAGGTTTGCCTGTGCTTCTTGTTTCATTATTATTATTTTGAGTTTACAATAGTTGACACTTGGTGTCGCTACTTGTCTTCTCTCATCTATCGATATATCTTTAATCTGTACATGTGCAAGTTGTTCTTTCTAAATAAAGAGTAATTAAAACAAAGTGGAGAATTCTTGTTAATTGAATCAACCAGCCTCAATAGGTTATGGACCCAGGCGTTTCGAGTAATTAACAAAGAGCAGAAAAGAGAATACAGTACAGAAAGTGTTTAGCGCGGTTTATCAAGAGCGCATTGTGCCAGGTCATACGTAACCTAAAAATGGAGTTTGGAAAAACGATGAACCTCGATAAGTTCGACGGAAGCAACTTCAAACAATGGAAATTCCAAATAAAATGTGCGCTGCGTGCCAAAGGTTTGGACATAAACCAGCCCATACCTGAAACGGACACTTGTGAATGGAATAAAAATGATGGCATGGCAATGTTTATAATAACATCTGCAATGGATTTGAAACAAGTAGCACTCATCGAGAATTGTGAAACCGCTCTCGAGGTGATGACTAAACTCGAATCTATCTATGAACAAAAATCGGAGATGAATAAAATGATTCTACATGAGCGTTTTTATCAATATAAAATGTCACCAGGTGATAGTATGGCTCAGCATATAGCTAAAATTGAGAGCATGGCTAAGCAATTAAAAGAAAATGGAGAAGACATCAGTGATACTGCGATAATAACAAAAATATTGAGCACGCTGCCTCTCAAGTATAGATCTCTCCGTCAGGCTTGGATGTCACTTGATGCAAGTAAACAAACTGTGATCAATCTAACAGCTCGGCTATTAGACGAAGAGGCTAGTTTCGGTGTAGAAGAAGAAAATGAGACAGCGTTAGTTGTAGCAAAACAAAATGAAAAGAAGAGAAATTTTAAAACTACAGAAGCAAAGAGAGAATTCAAAGAAACAGTTAATCATCGTTTCGTTTGTTATAAATGTGGAAGACGAGGCCATTATGCAAAAGATTGTCGTGCTACTAAACAAAATCAAGAAGAAAAAAACATGTTAGCCTTCAATATAGATAGCCATGAATGGCACGATGATCATGAAGAAACCAGTTGGATATTAGACAGCGGTGCCTCAGCTCACATGTCTTACAAACGTGAAAATTTTGTAGAACTATATGAATATAAAGGACCCACACTGAAATTAGGAAACCAAGAAGACATAGAAGTTCTTGGACAAGGAAATGTTTTGATTAATAAGTGTGTCAATGGGCAGTGGGAGAAAAGCATTCTTAAAAATGTGCTTTATGTACCTAAACTAAGAAGAAACCTGTTTTCAGAAGGAGTAGTTTCTCGGCAAGGTTATAGTATTATGAAGAAACATACTGAAGCTTTGATTTACAAGGACAATGATATAGTGATGTGCGCATTTTTACAAAGTAACAATCTATATAAGTTAAAAGTAAAAACAGTTCAAAATCCAGTATGTAATGTTGTGCAAAAATTGGACCTTAAAACATGGCATGAACGATTGGGACACTTAAATGTCAAAGAAATTCAGAAAATGTGCAAAAATAATGTAATTACTGGTGTGGACCTATCAGACTGTGAAAAGTTTGTGTGTGAGGGTTGTGCTTATGGTAAGCATGCTCGTCGACCATTCCAGAAATCATCACGACAATCACCACAGCCGGGTGATATTGTTTACAGTGATGTTTGTGGTCCTATCAATGTACCATCAGTGCAAGGTATGAAATATTTTGTTATTTTCAAAGATGCTGCAACAAGTTTTAGATATGTGTATTTTTTGAAGAACAAATGTGATGTGCTGGACTATTTTAAAAAATATAACTCAAAAATAAAGAACCTTTTCTCACATGGTGTGCGTATTTTACACACTGATAATGGTGGAGAATATACAAGCAAAGTTTTCAAGGAATACCTAGAAAGTGAGGGTATTCTTCATGAACTCACGGCTCCATACACTCCCGAGCAAAATGGCCGTGCGGAGAGGGAAATCAGGACAATAATGGAAAGCGCTCGATCCATGCTTTATGCCCGTAGTGTACCACTCAACTTATGGGCAGAAGCAGTCAACTGTGCTGTTTATTTGTTAAACCGCATGTCTTCTAGCCAGACACCTAATGTTACACCCATGGAGATATGGTGTGGTATAAAACCTAGCCTGGATCATATTCGCGTTTTTGGGTGTGAAGGATTTGTTCACGTTCCTGGTCAATTGAGGAATAAGCTTGATTCTAAAAGCTGCAAAATGATGTTGGTAGGCTATGATAACACTAACTATAAAATGTATGATCCAAACACAAGAAGAATAACAGTGTCCAGGAATGTTATTTTCAATGAACTAAAAGGTCTTGAAGTAAGAAGAAATGAAACTCAAATTTTGATTTATGATGAGGATAATGAAGAGGAAACAGGCAACACAGAGAGGGGTGAGAGTAATGAGGTTATTACTTCAGATTATAGTGATGACAGTACACATACTGCTATTGATGAACAAGATGAGACGTATGAACCATCAACAGAAAATCGTTCTTCTGATACATTTGATTCAAATGTCACTATTCGAACACGCAGTCATAGAACATTTGAGGCAAATTTAATGGAATTGAACGTGCCAGTGACTTATGATGAAGCAGTAAATAGTAAGGAGAGCAAATTGTGGCTAGAGGCTATAAATGAAGAATTGGAAGCTCATAATTTTAACAATACATGGAGTTATGTTGAAAAACAAAATCAGAGAACTATAACCTCAAAATGGGTTTTTAACATTAAAAGAAAACAGAATGGTGAAGTTGATAGATATAAAGCCAGACTGTGTGCCCGTGGTTTCACTCAAGTGGAAGGAATAGACTATACTGAAATATTTTCTCCTACTACAAGATATGAATCAATAAGAATATTGTTGTCAGTTTCAGCAGATTATAACTGGGAAATAACACAGCTAGATGTCAAAACAGCTTTCTTATATGGAGAACTGGAGGAGGATATATACATGGAAATCCCAGATGGAGTTAAAGCACCTGCAAATAAAGTATGTAAACTAAACAAATCCCTTTATGGATTAAAACAAGCATCTCGTTGCTGGAACAGAAAATTTACTGATTTTCTGGTAAAGTTTGGTTTCACACAGTCACAAGCTGACAACTGTGTTTTTGTAGGTAAATTTCATGGTCATAAAGCTTTGTTGATCTTATATGTAGATGATGCCTTGATAATGTCTCAGTCAAAAAAAGTTTTGGACTATATTATCAGTTATTTGAAACAAGGATTTGATGTAAAAGAGTTAGAGTTAAACCGGTTCGTTGGTTTAGAAATTATTAAAACTAAAAATTCTATATGTATCGGTCAAAGACAATATATTGAGCAAATTATAAATAAATTCAATTTGAGTACAGCTCACCCATGTTATACACCTGTTGATGTAAATGTTCAAATTACTAAAAATGTGGATAAGATGCAGACTAATTTTCCTTATAGAGAGGCCATAGGGTCATTATTGTTTTTATCTATGGCAACTAGGCCAGATATTGCTTTCGGTGTCAATTTATTAAGTAGATATATTAATAACCCAAGTCTGCATCATATAACTCAGCTCAAGAGGATTATTCGATATCTTATTAAAACAAAAGATATGTGTATAAAATACCAAGGTCATGAAAATTTGATTGGGTATTCAGACTCAGACTTTGCTGGGGATTTGGATACAAGAAAATCAACTACTGGTTATATTTTTATGTTAAATGGTGGCCCTATATCTTGGGCAAGTCAAAAACAATCTTGTATTGCCTTATCAACAACTGAGGCTGAATTCATGGCAGGATGTGAAGCTGCCAAGAATTTATTGTGGTTAAGACAGTTTTTCAAAGAGATTGAAATCAATCAGGACTGTACTCGTTTGTGTATTGATAACCAGAGTGCTATTAAATTAATCAATAATCCTGTGTATCACAAGAAAACCAAACATATTGATGTGAAATTTAATTTTATAAGAGAGAAAGTACAGCAAAAGTTAATTGATATTCAATATGTGCAAAGTTCTGAACAATTAGCTGATATTTTAACAAAAGCTCTGCCTACTGTTAAATTTGAGCATTTAAGGGATGAAATACTGTTCAATGAAAATTAATTTAAGTCTTTGTTAACGCACAGGCAGTCTTGTTATATAAAATTTAGTAGGAGTATTAGAGTTAAATTTTATTTATGTAAGTGGCTGTATAATAGGTTTGCCTGTGCTTCTTGTTTCATTATTATTATTTTGAGTTTACAATAGTTGACACTTGGTGTCGCTACTTGTTTTCTCTCATCTATCGATATATCTTTAATCTGTACATGTGCAAGTTGTTCTTTCTAAATAAAGAGTAATTAAAACAAAGTGGAGAATTCTTGTTAATTGAATCAACCAGCCTCAATAAAAACCAGTTAGTGGAAATGCTTGTAAAGCAATGTGTATTTATTGTAAAACAGAATTTACAGCAAAGTTATACGAAGTGAAGCGTCACTCTGAGTCGAAAAAACATATAGAAAAATTGAAACCATTTTCGACGGGCCAGAGCATCGTATCTATACAAAAAGAAGTGGAATTCAAAGGCAGTGTACATGATGCAGAAGCACTGCTTTCGCTCTACATCGCAGAGCACGCAGCTGTTATGCAAGTGGATCATCTAAGTCAAATGTGTGCAAAAGCTTTTCCAGACTCCAAGGCTGCTTGTGACATGCAACTACATCGTACTAAATGTAGTGAAATTATAAGAAATGTATTGACGCCCCATTTTAAATCAGCGCTGAGAGAGGATATTGGTGATACCAACTACAGTCTCGAAATTGATGAGTCGACAGACATTTCAGTTCAAAAATATTTAGGCCTTGTAACCAGGTACTATAGTAGATCTATGGAAAAAATTATGACAACATTTCTTTCTATCACAGAATTAGAGACTGCAGACGCCAGAGGAATTGTAAATGGGATCGTAAAAACTATTCAAGACATTGGTTTAAACCTTCAGAATATGGTAGGCCTGGGGACCGACAATGCTAGTGTCATGGTAGGCATTAATAATGGCGTTCACCAAATTTTAAAAGAAGAGTATGGTCTAGAACATTTAATTTTGGTAAGATGCGTTTGTCATTCTTTACAACTCGCAGTCAGTCATGCTTCCGAGGAAACGATACCGCGGAACATTGAGTACCTGATAAGAGAAACTTACAATTGGTTTTGTTTGTCTCCTGAACGCCGTCTGCAGTATGAAAAAATTTATGCAACCATAAATTGTGGAAAAAAGCCATTAAAAATTTTGAAAAAGTGTGCCACTAGGTGGCTTTCCATAGAACCTGCCGTGCAACGAATTTTGGATCAATGGGATGAGCTTAAGCTGTTTTTTGAAATTGCCAAAAATAAAAACAATTGTTATACGGCTGAAATGCTGTTTAACATGTACGATGACCCACGCAGTAAGGCATACTTTATTTATATCAAAACTATACTTGCACAAGTACAATACACGTTAAAGGCATTTGAAGGACAAAACAGTGACCCTACAAAACTGCTGCAATCTTTAGTCAAATTGTTAGAGGTCCTATGCGATAAAATTGTGACTCCAGGAAGACGCCACTCCATTGATATTTTTAAAGACAACATTGCCAATTACTTGGATCCGGTGCCATATCTTGGCTATAACTTTGAAAAGTTAATTGAAACTTATAATTTAAGCGATAAACAAATGATTAGAAAGCGATGCATTGATTTCACCGTCAAAACTGATCAAAGAATTGCAGCAACGGCTTCCCGACAACATAAAAACCCTTCAAGATATGAACATTATGAGCGTTGATCATATATTAAAACCAGTGAAGGGCCTGGAAATAATTAAATTAGCTGAACATTTCGGATTAAATGCTGATACAATAGAGAAAGTGATTTCACAATGGAAAAATATACATACTAACAAATGGGAAAATACGAATGATACCGTAAAATTTTGGCACGAAGTATCGCAACATAAAGACGCGGGAAATAATAATCCATATCAAGAACTGTGCTCATTGGCATTTATAATGCTGGTATTGCCACACTCAAACGCAGACGTCGAAAGAGTGTTCAGCACGATGAACGTAATTAAAAATGAATCACGAAATAGGATGAACTTTGAGACATTAAATTCTATATTAACAATACGTTTTGGCCTTATAAAATTCAATCAAACATGCTACACACACGATATCCCAAAAGAAGTGATAAAAAAAATAGGATCAAAAGAAAAATATAAATTTAAATTGGAGCAAGATTGACCCTAATAAAGCAGAGGCTCAACCTCAACCATCAACTTCGTCAGCATCAGCACAAAGTGAAAGTGAAATATTGTGTGACGAAGAATCTTCTGATGAGGACATTTAAGCTGTTTTTTAGATTGTTTTTCTTTAATTTTTGGTTGTGTGTTTATGTGATAAGTAAACAACAGTTAACAAAACTCACTTCTTTTATTGATTTTTATTAAAAGCAGTTTAGCCCTATTTTGAATTTATTGGGCGAATCTAGCCCTTTTTAAAACTCTATTTAGCCCAAAAACCTGACACCGAGTTGGCAACACTGCCTATATTTTAGAATAAATAGAAAATAAAACGTAACATTATAATTTATATTGCAGTTAAGCGAGTTTAAATAATTGATTTCATTCTAATGTGATTTGGCACACATCAATCTACTTGCCAATCTACCACATTGGCTACTTTCATAATGTACAAAATCAGTAACTCTTATTTTATTGCAATAGCAAACTAACCAATCTGCTATATCTTCATATCCGGTAATAATTACATTATTTTGTTTTACTACATTCAAAGAAGGTCATAAATATTAATTAAATTGATTAACTTGAATTGATTTTAAGAAATCACTGATTTGTGGCAACATTGTTTTTATTAATAACCACCTCCTCAACAATTTGACATTTGCAGATTGGCGAGTTGACTTCTGACCCGACGATGTGTTGTCGGTGAGTACAGACCAAAAGAATCAGCAATACCTGACTGTTCACTTTATGGGGTGATTCAGAACGCAGCCTTTTTTTTTATTTGAGTTATAAAATTGAGAACACGCAATGTTTAGGGAATAATTTCGCACGAATTGCATATGCATACATTGAGGCATACATTTTCACCGCGCGGTAGAAAGAGAGGGGGATATTACGAATTTTCGATCAGGTCACGTGTCCTAACGCGAGTTAAACATTTTTTACCCATTCCAAAAAGTGCACAACGCCGCTAAAGAAGTTTTCACTTCAATACCATTGTGCGGAACCGCACATTAATTTGCAGACTCACGCGCCGTGCATTCTGCGCGCTCAACATTTTGTACCTATCATTAAAGGTAATTTGTATAAGTACATTATTTCAATAAATCAGTATTCAACGGACATCCGCGGTGGTCGGTTTTATTTAATCATCATCCCTATATAATCGACCGGCATCCGCATCATCATTAAATGTAAGGAACCCCTGCATTTATTTTGGTCCTTCGAGATTAGCAACAGGACCTCGTCGCGGTACTAGTTGAGCTAGCGCGCGCACGTCTCAGTGGCAATCTGTCGCGAACGTGGTTCTGTGATCAAACCAGTGGACTTTAGTGAGAAACTCTTTTTCATTCAATCATACAAGACTAGAGCATCCTAGCTTAGGTCGACGACGTAAGTAAAGTCGTCGTAAGCAAATCACGGCGTGACATCATCATCATCGTCAGGCTCCGTGGAACTCATCATCGGGAGGCGCGAGGGTTCAAAGTTCGCAATCGGCATCATCATCACGTGGATCATCATATTTCCAAGTAAGACTGTACCTTTTAACTACATAATCATGGAAGGTCTTATTGCCCGTCAATCAGAAATCATCGCCAGTCTCACTACCATCAAGACTAACTTCAGCAAGGGCTCGGATTCCCGCAAACAAAACTACGGAATACCTCAGGAACCGTTTAGACACGATAGACAACCTCTAGGGTTCGAACAAAACCTTATGAAAATATCGGAGCATAACGATATGGCGGTCGAGTATTTCCTCGATAAGACGATTTATTCCCTTTTTGTCGAGTCCCGTTATGTCGAGCCGAAAACCTTGTCTCGCTTCTATTACCCTTATGTCGAGCTTAGTTTTCTGTCCCGTTTCTATTCCCTTTATGTCGAGTTTATTTACCACGCTTTTATTACCTTTATGTCGAGTTTAATAATATCATATTTTAGAAGTACAGTCACGTCCAATGAAATGCACATGCACATAATTTAGAATCAATTATACACAAAAAAGAATTTAAAAACAACTAATAACTTTAACCATACAGTACAGCTATGTACCTACTATTATATTTTTTAATAACCATCAAAGTATGCCATAATATCAGTACCTATATAATTAATATTCGAAATTATGTGCATGATGAAAAAGTACCTATCTTTTAAAATATTAAGTTCATTTATTATACGGACTAGATTATAATTGACTAACCGAAATTCAATGACGCATTGGTGATTTTACATAAATTAAGTACAGCAATAATAAGACGTGTTGTCGGTGTACCTAAAATAATACGTAATGTAGATATGTACAATTGTACATTAGCGCAACTCAAGTTCGAATAACAGGAATGTGCGAAAGAGGTGACATCTAAGACTTACTTAGATGTCACCTCTCTTTCGCACATATATACTTGTCCCTCTTACACATTTATAGTTATCAGCGTTGCGCGGTCCAAGTCTATGAAGGGCAAAACTTACCAGTGCCCTTTTAACCTTGAAAGAGTGCACTACGTACGTAGGTAACTACTGTGTAAGTGCAAGTTCTGTAGTGGTTAAAAAACGTTTGATAGCATGAAACACGTAAGTACCATTGTTTTTCTATATGTAATCTATATTTATTTGTTTTATAAATGTAAATGTAACTATTGCGTTAGTACATAACTACATATCAAAATATTAAACAATCAAAATACATAAAACACAGTATAAAAATACATAAATACGTAATGATACAATGTACATGTTTTCAATTTATGGTTCAATATAAGTAGTACCTAATAAATTTCGAATAATATAATCGTTATAAAGTATAGTAATTAATCGAAATCCAAAGCCGAAAAGATACCACGTTCAAGTGTTTTTTTCTACTGATAACTAGCGTCAAAAATATCGGCCATTTTGTGACAGTTGGCGTGCACGTTCTGACATGAATGGGAAATTTTTGAATGTAACGCTTAAAATAAACATGTTGTGGCTAGTTTCTAGTAAAAGTTATATAACATTTTCATTCATATTACATTTTTCTGTTGTATTTAATATAAAACATTTTCGTTATTTTATTTGAATATTTTTTACTTACAAATAAAAACTTAAAATTTTAATGATCTTTCTAGACATCTACTTCGTGTAATATATATTTATGCAATAAGGGGCCTGGGTAAAATAGATACTAAGCTATAGTTTTAAACAAATTTCCAAATTTTGTCAACTAGCCAATTATTGTTTATGACCGTTACCTGTGCGTTTCAAGCTTAGTAATTAAAAGCATTAGAAATTCTTATTTAGAACACTATGTACTTATTCCAAACCTATGAATTGAGAACTTATTTGAATTGAAGATATACATTATGTATTTTTACTTCATGAATTCCAGTCATATGTATTTTGAATATATATCATACGACTGGAATTTATGATATGTATCCTAACTGTCTGATACGTTTTCATCAATTTAGAAGAATTATTCTTAATTTTTAATTCTATTTAGAAGTACTTAGTTACTTAAGTATTTTTTAAGTCTTCATGTGATACGCCGACTTATTTACTTATTATAACAAATATTTTAGGTAAGATTTTTCGATTGTCGTACTTGACTTTTCTAATGGATTTTATTTCTCTTTAGGATTACCTACTGAAGATGTATGAAGTATAATCACAATATCAATGATGGATTTAATTACCATAATAAATATTTTGGAAGGCAACGAAATAGGTGACATTAATGCTGAACTAAACGATGGGAGTATACATGCACCACCACTAGAACCTATCCAACACGAAAACTTAGAAAAAGATGATTCTAGCGAATCTTACGAATTATTAAACCTCGATCAACAAAATACCGCTAGTGTAGATATAATTAAAAAACCCGAATGTAGCACATCAACCCCTCAAAATGAAGATAATCAAGAACCCGGCTGCAGCACATGGGGTAATTTTAACACAGAAGAAAGACCTCAAGACGTCAATCAATAACGCTAATTTAAAAGAATTATTTACTTATTATAAAGCCATATCTTTTTTTACATTTTCACTAATAGTGGTGTGGTGATTATACTGTGATTTATTTAGATTAAGAAAGTTATTTTTTAGAAAAAATATTAATATACGTGATGATTATACTGTATACGTTTAGATTAAGAAAGATTAGATATATATATGAAAATAAGTAATAGAACAAATAATAAAACAATGTTTTTATGCCATTGGCTTTTAATTTACATCCCTGACTGTACCTGTTCACCAAACTCGACATAAAGGTAATAGAAAGCGTAAAATATCAATACTTTGGAGAACAATAGACTTCCAGGCTCGACATAACGGGACTCGACATAAAGGGAATAAATCGATAAGACGTATCAAAAGGGCAAAGATCACTATCAAACTGTACGGAATCTCATTTCGTCTTACGGCAAATCAAACAAATCTACTCAACCTGATGGCAAGTTAGACGAACTAATATCACTGCAACGCACGAACTTTAGGGCATTCACTCGGCTGGTCAAGGGTATCAAAATTAGTCAGATATCAGACAAATGGGAACTTGAGGATGAGCTCAAGAACATCCAAGCAAAGTGGACAATGATCGATGCAGAACATTTGCAAATCGATCATTTCCTAGCTGGAGGTGACTTATCATACGACGAGGAGTTCAACAATCATGAATTGGTCTACAAAAATATCAAAAGAAAGCTGAATAAGAAAATCTCAAAGACTCATGTAGAGAGATCAACTCCGCACATTGACATACCGTCATTTAGCGAGAACTACACACAATGGCCAACATTTTATGACTTGTTGTCCGAGATAATCCATAACAACAATTCGATCACGAAAGCTCAGAAGATGCAGTATCTTTAGGGAAAACTTAAGGGTGAGGCAGAGCGTCTCGTTTACCATCTCCATATATCATCGGAGAACTACGATACCGCGTGGGATATGTTATTGCACCGGTACAATAACACTCAACTTCTTTTCACCAATCACATCGAAATCTTTCTAAACCAACCCAACATCCAAAGGCAAACATCATTAGACATCAAAAGGTTGTATGATACCTCAACCGAATGTATTCACGCTATACACAATCTCGGTGTTGATACGAATACATGGGATCCGTTGTTAGTTCACTTACTTTGCAAAAAACTAGACCCAGAAACATAATTATGCTGGATACAAGGAAGCACGCAAGAATCCTCATGACCTACCAAAGCTGGAGGAGTTAATTTATTTATTTATTAAAACTTTATGCACTAGTAAAAACACTGTACAAAGGCGGACTTAATGCCTTAGGCATTTTCTACCAGTCGACCTTAGGGTGGTGCAGAGACAACATGGCAGGTGCAACTTAACCCTTAATTCGATAACGTGCAATATATTGAACATCAACTTAAAAAAAATATACAATCATTTTTTAAAACTATATTGTATTTATTTTAATTCCATTAGTTTATTTGTAAACTAATATAATGTATATAAAATTACGCGTAAGGTGCGCGTGCTCATTGCTGGTTAGTCGCCGCCGAAATGTCTGGAAGGAAGCACGTGCCGCGACCGCTCTCGGTAAGTCCCGATTTATTTGTTATTTTACTTTGCAATGATTACTCATCTTTTCTAAATACATTTTATAAAACCTATGAATTTGTGTACACAAACTAAAATTATAATAGCTGTTACGGATTTACCGTAATATTCAATGAAATTAGCGTGTCCAGTATATTTCGATTTTGGGATGTGTAGTATATTGGAAACTGCCAGTTAGTTAGAAAAGTAACTGCTAATATGATTTTATAAACTAAGATGCGTATTTAGTAATTATGTGTAATGTTTTTTTCTAACAATTTGTATTATTTGCAGGTGTTCAAACAAACATCACGTGCATCAAAGTTATTGGCACTAGTGCCGCCAATAAACGCTTCATCAGACGTAGAAAATCAAACAAGTTCGGATGAAGACGTTGTTATAAACACATGCCGCCAAGACAGTGACGATTTGTCCTCTGAAGCACCATCTATACCGTCGTCATTAGAAAACTTGAATATTTCCGAAGACGATGAAGATAGGAATAATGCTTCTGGTGATGAGATACCCAATAGCGAGCCAGAAGATCAAGAACTAGCAGTGCCTTTAACACCAATTATAGTCAGGTAAATTTTGATAATATTCCAACATTGTCGTCCATTCAGTCTATACCGTCTGTTCAAGATATATCACCGATACCCAGTGCCGTGAATACCAGGTCTAAGAGAAGGCGCTATGTCAACACTCACTCTCGTGTTCATAATATCAGCCCAAAAAACGTAAACACACAGACTACAAATGGAAAAAAGGCAAATTCCTGCACAAAGCCGAAATAACTAATTATGAATTTAAGAATAATTTACATGCCGATTTTACGCCTATAGATTATTTTTGGAAATACTTTTCTTTGGATATCTTACAAGATATAGTACATAATACCAACCTTTATGCAGTTCAAGTTACCGGCCGATCCATCAATATCTCTGAGGACGAAATGAAAGATTTTATTGCCATTTTATTACTTATGGGTGTGGTAAATTTGCCATCATATGTAGATTATTGGTCAAAAGAATTACGCTACCCAGCTATTGCTGAAATCATGTCACTGAAAAAGTTTGAAACCATACGCAGATACATCCATTTTGCTGATAACTCTTGTCCAGATTCAGATCGCTACTTCAAAGTAAGACCTTTTGTAGAGAAGGTAAGGAGAAACTGCTTGGCCACCGAAGAGGAAATGAGATATAGTATTGACGAGATGACCATACCGTATAAAGGCAAAAAAGCGGGTAAAAGGAGACAGTACAATCCCATGAAACCCAATAAAAGGGGTTTCAAAAACTGTCCGAGCAAGGCATGTCGGGAATTGTATATGACTTCCTGCTTTATGGAGGTGAAGACACATTTAGATATATCCAGTTTTCACAAGCCGAAGAAACCTTAACCTTAGGAGCTAAAGTTGTCGTTGCTTTATGCAAGACAATACAGACGAGAGCCTGCGTCGTGTATTTTGACAATTATTTCTCGACTCTAGATTTGGCAATACACCTTAGAGACGAATGTGGTATATTTAGTTTAGGCACTATACGCCAAAACAGGCTAAAAGGTTGTGACAAACTACTGATGAGTGATAAAAAAGAAAGGTAGAGGTTCTTATTGCCAAGTCGTTGATAATACCAATAAGATAGCAATAGTTAAATGGTACGACAATAAGGTGGTCACTCTAATCAGTACGTACGCTGATGCTTACCCTGTAGGAAAAATAAAGAGGTACAGCAAGGAAATGAAAGCCCGAGTTGATGTGGACTGTCCAGAACTTATAAAGCATTATAATAATCACATGGGAGGCGTCGATCTCGCAGATATGTTGGTTGCGTTGTACCGGACTACTTATAAGAGCCGTCGTTGGTATACTGCAATCTTTGCTCAAACGCTCGACATTTGTGTGAACAACACATGGTTAGTTTATCGCAGACATTGTAGTAATCGGGCAGTAAAGCACATGCCTTTGAAGTCTTTTCGGTGCCAATTAGCAAGAGAGTTACAGAATAAAAGTAGATCTCGTATATCTGTAAACAACAACTGTCGAACAGATGACAGTGTCCGCTATGATAGTATTGGCCATTTCCCTAGTTTTGGAGAGTCATACGGTCGCTGCAAACTATGTATCAAAAATAAGACTGATGTGTATTGTGTAAAGTGCAACCAAAGACTGTGTTTAGTACGTAAGAGAAATTGTTTTTATGATTATCATAGTAAGTGAAAGTTTCTAACTATGTTGACTGATTATATAATATTATAGTTGTTAAATTTTATCTGAAATTCAGAATAATAATTGTTACGTATCTTTTCATTCAGACTGATTATATTGTTGATCTCACTTAGAATAAGTAAAATGTTCCTCATTGTATTCATAAAAAAAAAAAAAAATCTAATACAATACAAAACATGTCATTGTTTTTGCGTTTTATTATATTTTATTTTATCATTTGCACAAAATAGAAATAAGTCCTAGGAAGTAATAATTCGGCAATGTGTAATATACAGCACATCAAAATTATCGATAACTTTATGGCAAACCTGGCAAGGTCCAGTATACTGGACATGCATTTTCAGGAAATGAGGTAATACCAGATTTTTTAAATTATTTTTTCATGTCCTAACAACTCCTAGTGAAACCGAAAATGTGAAAAAAAACATGAGTTTTTTAAATTATTCCTCTTGCCAAATTAAGGGTTAAAGAAAAACTAAATAGAGTGAAGAAAAAATATAAAAAAACATTTATAAATATATAGATACATACATACACATAAATAAAGTTATTAAGAAAAAACCAATCCAACAAATTAACTCTGTGATGATTCTACCAACTTCTTGCGAATGTGCTCACGTGCCTTCACCTTAAAAGACAACCGACTTGTTGCCGTCCTGATGCTCAGAGGGAGCGCATTCCAGAGGAAAATCGCTTGAACAAAGAAAGAGGAGCGGATAAACCCAGAGCGGTGAGAGGGACATCGTAGAAGGCGATTATTGGTAGAGCGAAGATTTTTACTGTGGGCAGAACAAATGAGTTGAATTTGTGAAGTTAGATAAGAGGGAGACGACGGATTATTAAGTAAAGAAAACAGACTAGTCAAGGCCCTCAGAGTAAATTTACTGCTCTTGAGCCCATTAAAAACAATAAAGAACCCTCGTCATCAAGCAAACGAACCCCAAATCAATCGCATAAGCAAAACAAAGGTTTCACTAACAAAAATTATCAGGCCATAATTACGCAAACTTCGAAATGCACCGTATGCAATTTTAGTGATACCCGCAATTTGCTATCGTGCAAAAAAATTATGAATATGACATTAGATGTACAATTGAAATTCGTGTCGAAATCAAACATTTGTCAAAATTGCTTATTCAGTCACGATGAAAATCAATGAACTTCGATCAAACGTTGCAAAACCTGTCAAGGTAATCATCATACAATACTGCATGAAGCGTGTGTCTCATCATCAAAATCAGCTCCTCAAGATACGTCATCATCATCTCCAATGACCGCTTCGTCATCAAAATCATCAAACAGACACCCTAATGTTAATCATGTCGCAGGGGATGACGAAGAGTTATTTTTGACTACGCTGTCAATCAATGTCAAGTGTTCTGACGGCAGCTATGTGACCCTTAGGGCACTTCTAGATCAGGGATCACAAATTTCATTAATATCGGAAAACGCTGTTCAGCGATTAGGGTTGCAGCGTCAACGGTACAATGCGTCCGTATCAGGGATAGGTGCTGGTGCTAGGCAAAGCAAAGGACGGGTCTCAATCGACTGTCAATCTATCCACGGTGACTATCATTTTACTACAGAAGCACTGGTTCTGTCAAAAGTCGCTAACTGCCTGCCTGGCGCACCTTTCAAAAAACAATCATGGCCATGAGGCCATTTTTGAAAGGTTTAGATGCTGGACATGAGTCCAGCATCTCCACTTAGCAGATTCAGAATACAACGTATCCAAACCAATAAATATTCTCTTGGATGTGAGTATTTATTCTCAAATCATCAGTGACGGACTCATCAAAGGACCAGCGCAGGCCCCGATTGCGCAACAGACCGCACTCGGATGGATCGCACATTTAACTGTCATATCGCAACAAATGACTTATTAGATCTATCAAAATATTAGGAGATAGAGGACGTTGAAACATCATCATCATCCCTTACCAGTGAAGAGCAGTACTGTGAAGAGTTTTATCAGCAAGCTACTCGTCGTTTAGATACTGGTAGATACGAGGTTGGCATACCCATGAAACCCAAATGAGCAATAACGAATCATTCACAGAAAATTATTAATCATTTATGTCTGAATATCAACAACTGGGTCACATGTGCAGTGCGAATAATGTCGACGAATCTAAACGTGCCTTTTTCCTACCACATGATGGCGTAATGAAATTAGATTCAACAACAACAAAACTTAAAGTCGTTTTCAATGCGACGGCGAAATCAACATCAGGAAAAAGCCTAAATGACCTCATGGGCTGCGGACCAAATCTTCAAAAGGACCTCATGACACTCATCTTAACCTGGAGAACATACAGTTATGTTATCACGGCAGATATAGAGAAAATGTTTCGACAAATCTTTATCAGGCAATCCGATCGTCATCTTCAATCTATAATTTGGCGGCAATCACCTCAAGAAGTACTCAATGAATATCATCTTACTACCGTAACATACGGTACTAAGGCCGCTCCTCACTTAGCGATGCGAACGCTAAAACAGCTGTGAATGAACGACGCCGACAAGTATCCTAGCTGCGTCAGCCTTAAGTCAATAATTCTATATGGACGATCTGTTTAGTGGAGCAAATACCATTCATCAAGCCAAGGAGCTTCAGCATCAACTCATTGAGATGCTGAAGGGAGCTGGTATGAACCTCCGGAAATGGTCCAGTAACGTACCGGACCTATTGGTAGACATATCACCAGATCAACTTAACAATCCCTCAGACTTCAAGTGCTCGGAAACAAGAAAAACACTTAGATTAAGATGGAACTCATCAACGGATAACTTTAGCTTTCAAAATCAACTACATCATCCGGATAAACGAGTCACAAAGAGAGAGCTACTTTCGGAAATTTCAAAGCTATTTGACACCTAAGGCTGGCTGTCACCATTATTGATCAGAGCTGAACTGCTTTTTCAAAAAACATGGTCATTTTTTTTTTTTTTTTTTAAAGATAACCACTCGCAGTTCAGCACGCTAGGGCTGGTGACTGCTTAACCGGACCAAACATGGTCATTACACTTATCATGGGACGAAGAAGTTCCGCAGCCGACTCAAGATGAATGGATTCAGATAAAGAATGATTTCAACATCATAGATCAATTTATCATACCACGTTATCTCGGCAACACAAAACCAATGGATATCGGTCATATCAACATATCAAATCCATAGATTTTGTGACGCATCCGACAAGGTATACGCATGTGTTTTGTATGTAGTAGCTAAGGGCAATAAGGGCGAGAGCACACCAACGCTCGCTGTAGCAAAAACAAAGTTAGCACCACTGGCAAAAAAGGTATCACTACCACGACTAGAGCTATGTGGTGCGCTACTACTATCTCAACTTATCAAGGTCATGGAATCATTATCAAATCAAGATGTGGAGATTTATGCCTGGACTGACTCCATGATAGTTTTAGGGTGGATGCAAGGCGACGTAAAGAGGTTAAAACAATTCGTAGCACCTTTCCTACCACCTCATCAATCACTAGATTTGGAGAAAAAAAAAAAAAAAAAATTAAACTCGCAGTGTGACTGACAACATAAACGAACAACAGCGGCAATATTTGTTCGAAATTTTCTGGAAGAACATGAACTGGGAGCAGCAAAGATCATTTATAACTTCTCACGTTAATAAAGTACCACGAAAATACAAAAAAAAAAACAGAATCATCCAAAAGAACTGATGGTCGAACTTACGTTTTGACGATTGATAATGTACGTCATCAAGTCTGTAAAAAAAAGTTTTTGGCCACTCTTGGCATTAAAGATTGGTTTGTCAGATATTGGCTGACAAAAACAGACTGTGCCATGCCTCCCGATTTGTCTACTTCAACCAGTAATCGCAGAAATCCAGAGAATTGAAGACCATAAATATGTTAAAAAGTTTTTAGCAGGTATTCCAAAGATCGCATTACTGTCGTGCTAAAACATCACGAGAATATTTAGAACCAATTTTCTCGAAAATGACACAGCTCTATCACACATATAAAGAGAATTGTGAGTTTCGGCCAAGGCATTCTCTACCCGAGAATGCCTTGGCCGTAAATTATTTAACAAATTATTTTTGAAACTCAATCTGAGCCTATTCCACCCGAAGAAAGATGTGTGACGTTTGTTGCAGTCATAAAACTGGAAACATTACGTATGGAGAATACGCTCAACATGTTTTGAAGAAAGATCGAGCCAGGAAAGAGAAAGATGACTGACAAAGGTATTGCACAGTCCGGAGCTTTTCAAGTTGAATACGTGATGGATATTGAATCAGTACTGGCATAAACTGGCGACCAATCAAATGGTCTACAATTTATGTTTTGGTGTGATAGTTAAATTAAAAACTTGGCCCCTCATTGGTCTTTGTTTTCTCTGAAAAGACCAATGAGAGCTTTGTTTCTAGGTTTATTTTCACACGAAAAAAGATAAATTGTAGACTTGTGCTCTGATTGGTTGCCATTGCATAATCCACAATTTCTCAGAATGACTTCGCGAAACTATCAAATTTTGATGCGTAAAATAGTATTCCAAATGTTCAGTTGAAGATTTATCGACTTTACAATCTCTCAAGTTATTTTATAATCTTACGGAGTTTGGTATTTTCCGGTGACATATACATCGATACTACATCTGTTGGATTCTAGGTACTTTTAGATTCTAATTACAATCATAAGTAAGTTCGATGGACGGCGAAGAGGTAGCGGAGACAGTTCATGTACAAGTAATCACAAATGTTGTTGCATTTATGGATTTTGTAGTTAAGGGTAATCATTACAACATTCTGAAAGTAGACGATGTGATGAGCTCCTTGTACTGGTTTCTGGACATAGACGAGGACAAACAGGCCATGTCACTTTTTTTACTGCCAGGGTTTCCGAATTTGTTCGAAAGAGTCACCGCGGCCCTAGAACTTTAACTTAAAGGGCTTTAGAAGGAACACGGATGGGTTTTAGTCATTAAGTGACACGCCCTTCCGCTCCACCCAGAGCGAAAGAAGTCATTTGATGATTTCCCAGACTTAAAATAAGTCATATAATTGGCATTGGGACTGTACACAAAACCCTAGAGCACGGTGATGAGACATTGAATTCTGCTCACTTCCTGTCGGGATGCTATCAGAGCAAGCGGCCGAGTCGCGTAAGAAATTCTAGCGCTCCGATAGGGAACACCATTGCCGCAAAATGAACAGGAGAAAAACTATGACCGACCTTTCACCGAGCACTTAAATCATCGGATCCATTAATTTCTATGGCACACCCCAGTCGACGTCGAAGGCCTTTGTCTCATGAAGAAAACTTGCAGTTGGCAGAGGTGGACGATGAAGATCCATGCAATGATGATGAAGAAGATTCATCCAATGATGACGATGACTGCACGTTAACACTAAGCAACGAAAGCGATTTGTATGAATAATAATAATAAGCCATAGCTTATTCATACAAATCTCTTTTTTTATACTTGGGTGTGCGACATGATGAGTATGTCAGTGATATCTCTTTTTAGGGTTCCATACCCAAAGGAAAAAACGGGACCCTATTACTGAGACTCGGCTGTCCGTCCGTCTGTCACCAGGGTTGTATCTCATGAACCGTGATAGTTAAGACAGTTGAAATTTTCACAGATGATGTATTTCTGTTGCCGCTATAACAAATACTAAAAAACATAAATATTTAACCTTTTGAACGCCGTTGTCAAGTATACGTGAAAAGCAAGCGCGTGCCCTGTACGCCAAACGTCACAAATATGTGATAAAAAGTACGGCGAATTTGTGGCTTGGCGTCGGGGGCATGCCGATGCGTTTATGCTCTGGCGTTCAAAAGGTTAAGGGCATATCCCATATAACGAAAGTGATTTCTTGCCGTTTTTATAGATAATGGTACGGAACCCTTCGAGTTCGACTCGCACTTGGCCGGTTTTTTTTATATTTACCCAGACTCACAAAAAAAAACTTGATTGACCTTTAGCGACAACCTTATGTTGTATCATGTGACCTTAGAACGAAATGGCATATTTTTCCCAAAAACCTAGTGCAACGTGGTTTTTTATGAATTGCCTTTTTACCAGGAATATTTCTGTGTTACTCACAAGTCGCTTTTGAGTTTTTAGGGATAAAAATAATAAAAACGAAAACTGAAAAATAGACGGTATCCAAAGGTAATTCCCCGAAAATAAACACTGGAAAATATGCGCCCAAACATGTTTTATCAGACTATAATAAAATAAATATTTTGGATAGTTACGTACGTTTTCAGATTTTTTTTTCATCAAAAAGTCGCATGCCTCAAGTTCATTATTACTTACAAAAAAAAAGTATTTAAAATAGACAAATAGACACGCGGGTGTTTTACTCGTGCATTTTAATGCATCCGTTGATCGAATAACACCATAAACAGCAGGGGTATTTTTTTTTCCCATGGAACATTGTGCTGCCTGACAAACAACTCTCCTAATCCTGTCGGCTAATCCCTAATGACGCTCAAAAAAAAGTATTCGTCTGTCTTAATTACAATAAATAACAAATAAATTGAACACCCGTTACACAGCTGTGTAAGGGACATTTCGAGAATGGGCATCTATGGGAATCTGCCTCAACGCTCTATCGCCCCAACGAGACACGCCATCATGAAGAGCTTCAAGAGGAATATTTGCTTCTTACATGACTTCCGTCAATTGTTAGTCCGTTCAGAGTTAATGATCTAAACGGGTAACCATTGGCGTATCTAGAACTTTTCTTCAGGGCCTGGCCCCTAAAATGAGATGCGACGCCCAATATAGATACGGAGCACGACAAAAAACAAATGGAATTTTAGGCCAGCCACCGAAGACAGATTAAAAAAATTAGTTAGGATAGATACTAATAGTGTGAAACCAAATTTGCAGCTTCGAAAGACCTTTCTTTTTATTTGATATCGGGGGGAAATCCTCATGGATGTCCTCCGCCGGAAGGGTCTGTCAGACTTTCTGACTGAAACCAACCCGGCGTTCCATCTCCCACCTACGCCGGGAATCGCTGGAACGGATGCGACTTCCGTAATCCCAGGCTGACCAGCTTCAAAAGACCTGTGCTAACTTCGTGGTGCTCGGAAGTTTATTTGCTTATTTCTTCTAAACAGTGCATTTTACGGAGAAAGTCTATCTGTACACATTTTTAAACTAAACAAAACTTGCTACAATTTAACCATAAATTGTAGCTCTGCAGGTTGAACAGGTGTCGAGATATAGATAACACTTCCAAACATTGGCAATTCGATAAATGTAGTTTCAGCGTTACAATCGGGGAAGGTAATATCGCTGAAATAACGTATTTTTTTTTGTATAGAACTTCTGAGAGCACTTCAATATCTACACGACGACGTATAAATAACTCATGTAACCGTTTCCGTTGAGAAATTATGGATAATTCTTTGGTATAAACTGATTCGATTGATTGAAGAAGAACCTTAGCTACCAACTCAACTATTGTCAATTTCAAATCCTTTACTGTTAATGACTTAAATTAGTGACAAAATGGATACTTTTAAGGATGGGAAAACATCAAATGACTTCTTCCGCTCTGGGTGGAGCGGAAGGGCGTGTCACTCTTACTGACTAAAACCCATCCGTGTTACTTCTAAAGCTCTTGCGTTCCAGGGCCGCAGTGACTCTTTCGAACAAATTCCGCAATCCTGGCAGACAAAATGGATATTGAAGTTAGGTTTTTATTCGGTCTATAATAGCCACAACATGCAAATAGAAAGAGATTTTCAAGTAGAATATTTGCTACTAAAACCACTTTTGCTATTGCTTTGTTTATTCGGAGTTAATGCTCTAAATAAGAAATTATAGTTTATTTGAAGCTTATTAGAATTGCAACACTGCAAAAAGCATTTGCTACCAATACAATTATTGCCAATCGTTGGTCCATTTAAGGATATTGACCTCAATATAAGTCAACGGATGGAATACCGAAGTTAAGGATTTGTAAGCAAGGGACATTCGATTTACAAACACTCATGGGTAGCGAGTATTGTCCTTATTCAGATAAGTGAAAATCAAGTTAATCGATCAAGGAAATACCACAATTATGTGAAGTGTGATTTAATGACTCACATTTAGAGATATTTAACTCCTCCCGCATCCATTTCGCAGAAAAAATATTCGCGACTTTATGTCGCTGCTTGCCTAAGAGTGTAACTGCATTTTGTTCAGCAGGAGCGCCACGGCACTGTACCACAGTGCCGTATCTTCACGTGCCTACGGCGGTCTGTCCCCGCCAGGTGAGACCTCCGGTTGCCCGGAGGAGGCCCGGCGAGAGACGACCAGCGACGTAGGCGACGACTTTAAGGCGCTCCCTGCTGAGGATGATGACCCCCGTTTGTTACGCTTCCAGGTCGAGCCGGTCACGCTCCAGACTAAGGGGCCGTTGTGTGTGTTTGAGCGGTATGGTGTTATGTTACACCGCTCATGCAAGCGATTGAAAAGCACGTCCGCACCGTACGTTCAACGCGTGTGTTTGAGCGTATGCAGTTATGTATGTATGAGGTTCGACGGGCACCATGCCTATATTAACTTAGCACACAGCGCACGCCGATTTCATGTTATGTGTGACGAGTGTTATTGTGAGTGAGTCGCGTGTCGGTGTATGCGACTCACTCGGCGTCAAGTCCGGTAGGTATAGTGGGGTCGTCAGCGTCCCCTTGAAGAGATCTATTCAATGACTGAATTTACAATGCGTAACATTAAACGCAATGCCTGAAAAGGGCTCATTGTGAGTACAAGGAGCCCATTTCATATATTGCGTTTATTCTGTTACACGTTGTGTGACATTATTGCTATTGGAAGTGGGGAAATGTGTGGTGGGTTGTTTGGAATATGTTTAAGTAAAAAGTAACTTGTGACGTTTTTATAGATGAAAATATACCAGCTTGTGAAGTGCAACAATGTGGTTCCAGACTCCCGACACACTCAAGCTGGGGTATTTTTTAATTAAACAGCTAAGTTTTAACAGACTATTTATGTATATTTTTTTCGTTAAAAATTATTTAGTCTTCTAGAACAAACACATTTCCGCTCTTTACAAATAATTTTCTTTACCTACTTATTAAAAAATATTTACCATACAACATCTGCGTGCAATAACAAAATATGAAAATAATAACTATCGTAAAAGATAACTCACTTCACACATAAAATATTGCACTTATTTGTATAGCCGTTACATCATGAGCGTGTGTTTTTGACAGCCACTTATGTCACTGTCAAAAAATGCGGTTTGAATTGCATTAATGTGAATAATTTTTGTTTAGTGATCTTATTCGAATTAATTGTTCAAGAAGACTAAAACTTACATATACATCTTCATATTGAATTATCTTACTATTACGGATAGTGTACTTACAGAGCAAGATACGAAAAAGTATGACCATTTCATTGATTCTATTAAAACATACTTTTGGTAGGTACATTCACGAACACCTCATTGACGTAGGTAATGATTGCTGATGACCTTCATAGGACAATATTAATTTGTATCATTAAAGCAATCAATCAAATTCTTATTCTAGCTCTTTTTTTTCTGTTGGTCATGAGTGTCTTTCGAAGAAGGTTAATTAACATAAAGTTAACCTTTTGAACGCCAGAGCATAAACGCATCGGCGTGCCCCCGACGCCAAGCCACAAATTTACTGTACTTTTTGTCACGTATTTGTGATTTTTGGCGTACAGGGCACGCGCTTGCTTGTCATCTATACGTGACAGTGGCGTTCAAAAGGTTAAAGGCTGGTTTACACGAAACAATTTATTCTAACTTATTGCTTTCATCGGGAAATTAAATTGTTTCGAGTAAAAGGGCCTTAATGGTGGGACCACAAAATTACCAAAAGGCATGTGAGCATTTGTTCAAGAGACAGACTGGCTATTTCTACCGGATTCTAGCAACATTTTAAGTCCATTGTACTCTCGCAGACAAAATGTACCACATATGGCCTAATACACATCATAGTTGGTAAATTACAATTAGGTGCTGTCCTCAAATTAAGGTCAATAGCTCAATGCGGATTACACACACAACAATTATTGTTATAAAAAAATTAACTGCTGCAAGCAGTTTCCATTTGCATATTGGCATTTATTCAATAGTTTTCCACTATGACACTGTTTGTATAGACATACAGTATTAAAATTGAATATCAACTAATGATATAATTAAAATTAGAAATGTATCGTTTCTCACTTAAAAAAAATATCATTCATAATAAAAATAATTAAAAACAGATCAATAAGAAAATTCAATGTAAAGTTGACTTAACAGGTATTATTTATCAAAGAACTTACATACAAAGTGCTATAAAGATGAATCACTCTCAGCAATGAATGCCATTATTACAACTGAAATAAACCAATATACTTGTATAATTATTATTAATAATTATATAAAATAACTCCTTAGAATGCATACTGTATACTTTAATATTAGACTATTATTTACAATTTAAAATCAACCGACTGATTATAAAAACTTCTGCATTTATTTCATTATTGTTATAATTTATTCTGTCATTACATGTGACATAATGCAATAAAATATTGAGGTGTAGACTACATAACGCTAGAATCAATCAGCCGGTATTAATACATAGTAGTCCAGTCAAATTAGCTTTGAACCTTATATATAAAAAAAATTTGCATAACCAAGTCATTTCCAAAAAAAAAACAAATCGCTTTATTTTGATAAAACCTAGGAAATCAAGCTATCTCTAATTTTTTTTTACTATTTGTAATGAATAGGTAACAAGTTATTTATTTTTTCAGATTTAAACATACCTTAAGGAATGTTGTTAAAAAAGAAAATACAAAATTTTGGAAAATTGATTACAATCATGTGTTTAATTTTTTTACTACATGACCTGTATATAAAAATTAAACCCAATTTAATCATGTTACATTTTTGTCTAAAACACTATGGAAAAAAAATTGATATTCATAACTTGTGCTGACAGATATTGATTAATTTTGTTAGCGTATTAAGAGAATGAAAAGAAAGTAGTTAATTAAACATTTTTTATGTTTAATTTACTGATCTCGATCTCTTCTACAATTGCTCCAAAGAAAAATGCCAATTAATATTTTTAAATAAGGTGTTTTATTAAAAAAACGAACACGTGGTGGTTAACTTTTTGCGGGATACATTTTAACATAGTTCCCTGCCTATATTCTAGTCTACACGTTAACGGCAAAAAATAAGAGTTAATAATTATTTCAAAGTTAGCTTAATTTTCGGCGTAATATGACTGGACTAAGGTACATTTCGAAATTCCTAATTTATTATGCACAGAAAACAACACAACAAAAATTTGTTAACAAGTACAGCTCTTATAGATAAAACTACTCGGTGTATACATATATAGCTATTACAATATCGACAAAACACTAACACACTACACGTTTAAGATACCTAATTTCATTTCATCTGTATCAAAAATATAATTATGTATTGGAACAAAGAAGTTTGTTAGGCTTGAATTATACTGGCCGAGCGGCCGGGCTGACCAAACCGCTATGAAATTGCAAGAAATTATTCGCATATGCTGACCGGGGCCAGTTCTATTCGCTGCAAACAACCGTCTTATGACCTGCGCCGACTGGCGGACGGGAAGGCAGAGGATTTTAAATTTATCAATTGAATTTGAATATTATCCAATGAAAATAAGGTTTTAAAATTTCAATGCTCTGGAATGGGCCGAAAATTGCGCTGCGATGCTCCGAGGCTCTCTATGTATCCATTCATGCATTGACCAACAAAATTCTCTATGAATATTGAAACGTCGCTATAGAGAAAATGTTAATGAACAGTTGGTAAACATTTCAGATTTCTCTATAAATAAAACTCCAGTTTCGCGTAATCTCACAGTAGCTAAGGCAACCCGTGTGACCGTCCAAACAAATATAATCCAAGCCCTATTGGTTAACAATTTGTGTGAAATCTCTGTCATCATTAGCTAAGACGAATTCATCTCACCACCTGCTTAGTTACTAGACATGACTCCGTTGATCTTAAGTTTCTTGACCCTGCGCGTGGTCGCCTCCCCGTCAGAGCTGTCGGTATCATGTGAATCGCCCTCCGATTTGATGCCCAGCCCTAGTTCGTGGGCATCTGAATAGTTGCCCGACTGTCGGGCCTTCTCCAATGCTCTTACTGTAAAGGAAATATTTTTATTTTTTCTTTTAAAAACATGAGGTCATTTTGAGGAAGTTTGGGTTATAAGACAGGACTGCAGTCCAGCGCAATGTGCCGGTTTTTATGGATTTCGTGTCAGATTTCAGGCTTCTGAAGTTCTGACTAGCCATTACGACTGCCAAAGATCTACAAATGACAGCCAGGACCAACGACTGATCGTGCTTTTCGAGGCACGGAGGTGTCTCGGCATGTCATGAATGGTCAACCATCGACCAGATAGATCGAGCCGTGCGGCTATTTTATTAGCATGTGCAACGTTAAGAATTGCATGAAAAGTTCAGAGGTTATGTAATCAGGCCCCTTTGTGGGGATTTCCTAGTGTCCATATAAAAAAACCTGCAACAGTGAAGCACCTAGAAACTAACATCTGCCAAGTTATTGAGATAACCCCTGAACCCAACGCGTCATCATAAAATCCGCGAACATCATCGCGCGCATGTCTACTGCTGCAGAATACCACTGGGAATCAGAGATTTCCATTTGGCTGACATAATTTGTCCTTATAAATGAACTACATATAAAATAATAGATGACTAAAATAATACGTAAATCGTCTCAATTTTTTTGGTAAATGTTAGAAAACTTGAATAAGATCACTCTGTACAATTTTATTCAGACTAGTAAAGTTCAAATCAAATAAAACTTGTTTCAATTGTCACCTTTAGGCCTCTATAGCAGTACTAACAAGTTTAATACATTCATGTAGATAGCCAATTTTGAGCTGTCATTGAAATTTAACCTTGTATTCAAGACAAGGGCACTTGAAAACTATAATAGCATAATAATAGAAATTTGTAAAATAAAATGAATTGAAGGTTATTGTTTTTTTATTTATCTAATTGGCTGTGCATCTGGAACTCAATAGAACAATAAAATTACAGCCAGTGCTCATTTATTTTAGGTTTAAACTGACAATCGTATGAGATAAGGAAAGAGAATAGAAAATTTTGAATTTATTTCCTTGATATTAACAACAGGGAATATGCATGATTTTTTTTATTTGCAAAATGAAATACTTATTAGCTCTAGTAAACACTTCTATTTTTTTTTTTTAAATACCCTCGTCAGTAATGAAATTATTTTTAAGCTTCAAAGATGACAATTGGAAAGAGAAGTCTGATTCTAACTCTGGCGTCAAATACTATGACGCTTAAACAACTGCCATAGAAAAAGACTTCTTTGCGAGAGAGACAGATATATTTGTTTAAAATAGTTGTTATATCTCGTTTGCTTTTCGATCAAATTTTGATTCTATTATCACTGTTAGTATTATATATTTGTATATTTTTAGATAAACTGGATTAATAATAGATATATTTATCATGCATGTTCTAAATAACACAAGGGAACAATTTTTTTCAATTAGCACATCCTAATGGAACTCTCTCCTTGTTCATCACTTACTGTGCCAAGATTATCAGGAAAAAAGTCGAAATGAGAGTGTAGAAAATGGACATTAAGAGACATTCTCCATCCAAATATTAAAAGTTGATAGTTTTCTGATTTTTTATTGCCTAGAAAGCCTTTATGACTACAACTAAACATTTCCATGCTTGTAGTTCTTTCTGATTTTTGGGGAGACAATTCATCCTTAACCAATTTTCTAACTATAAAAACTGTCTTTAAATACTTGAATCCTTGTGTCCACGACTTTTCCAATCGTAAATCCAAAATAGGAGTAGTAAGCTGTTTTTATCTATATGGTATTTTTTCTTGATTTTTCTGGAATTTTATAAGATCTTCTTTGATCATAAAATGTCTGTTTAACTTAACTTGATGTAATAAAACAAAAAAAAACTTGTTAATTTTAAATATTTTGTATAATTGATGTGAGGATTTGTGTACAGTAGGCAAATTCTAGCAAAATTATGTAACTTAAATAATAAAACTGATATTAGACCTATCACAAAACTGATGACTTGATATGTGAAAGGTGAGGGTAGTGCAACAAAAATATATGATTACCGTTCTGATTGTCAAACCCTTGTTCCCTTGTGTTATTGGCTCAGTCTTCAAGTAGTAGTCCAAATATTTTTATGTCTATCAGAATAATGACTCTAAACATGGAGGATAAAACCAAACTCAATCTGTGGTTGGGTGCCCTATTAATGAACACTCCACATAAGAAAGACATCAGCAGAGATCGTGAGACAAGGTACAACTAGGTACACCAGCATATTTATTTATTTATTTCAACATTATATTATTATTATTTTATTTATTTCGTTTTTTTTATCAACATTTTCATGACCGCAACCACTCTTTTAGCAATGCAGAAGATTGGCAGAGATTTTAAATGATTTGAACTGACTGGGTGGTTATACAAGGGGCTAAAAATGCATAAGTTTTACTTACTCTGTGTTTCCAGCATATTATTCTGTCTCCTCAAGTCCTCAATGTCTTGTTGATGTGAATTGTTTTTTCTTCTCATAAATTGTATGTATTCAGCTGCTTTTTTTAATATTTGTGCTCGACTTGCCTGTAACAATAATAATAGACAGTCAAATATTTTGGTGTGTCTCATAAAAAAAATGTTTTTCACGCTTCTTATTACTGAAAGCTATATCAAAATCTGTGGTTTGAAAAAAATAAACTAGAAAACAGACAGAGACAGTCAGCGTCGTTGTTTCATAGTAAATATTATAATGATTTTAAATTAATAGCACAAATTATTGCTTTATTTTGTACAGCCAGGCATGCAGTATGTTAAATAAGTCAGTCTGTTTTCATCAATCTCCAAATTATTTTGTAACTTCAACTGAAGGTAGTCAAATAATTACTTGGTAAAGCTCAATTACTTTAAAATAAACACTCAAAATAGCAGTGTTATCACAATCTGACTTAGTGCAAGAAAATAACTTATCTCTTTGATGATGATGTAATGGTGTTAGGCATGGAATACTCAAATATTATGATTGAATTTAAAACTTAAAAATTTCAACATTTTGTTGGCACTGCGTAATATCAAATCATGACGGTAGGTATAACAAATAGAGAAAAAAGAAGGCACTACTGATCTTAAGGCTGACCTTGAACTTACTGTGAACTCACAGTACTGTACATTTTGTATATTTTTGTATTACCCACACCATTCATCCACCAAGTTACTACTACTACTACTTAAAAACTATAAAAATAAAGGTCAAATACCACATGTAAAATGTGAATGCTTACAATTTTTGAACATACCACTTTCTCATTCTGGAGAGCTGGTACTGATTCCCTTAGTGATGTAAAACTGTCCTTTATGTGATCTCTTCTCTTTCTTTCCAATGCATTGTGGTGTGCCCTTTTTTCTGCCTGTAACATCAAAGATTCCCCTGAGTGTCACGGTTCAGCAATTTCGTTGTTGTAGCCATTGAAATAAACATCTCTGCTAAAACTATGTTAAAGAATCAATTTGATTATAATATCATAAAAATAAATACGTATATACAAGTATTGCAAAGATTAAATATTTGATAAATATGAGTAAGTAGGTAGTGTTGAAATGGATACGAACACAATTTACCTGCGAGTAGTATCCGCTGCCACCAACACTGTTTCTTGCGTGTGTACGAGAGTCGGAGTCATTTTCAGCCTGTAATTGTGCAAAAATATTAACAATATCAAAATAAACATGCAGGTCGGACCTAATGAACTGTCAAATCGGGAAAACACCTACATCACTTTCAATATCGATGTCACGATCGTCGTCACTCATCATCTTTAATGAGTTCTTATCAACTGCAAGGCCGCAAATATTAGTAAACAATCATGAGGGAAATGCGCGCGTGCAAAATTAACCAAAACACGTGTTATTTATCCGTTTTATTCAGCACAAAAGAAATCACAAGAAACCATTACAGAGTAGGTACTTAGTTGAAGAGGGCCAGGCGTGACAATGACAGATCTATGTTAATGCAACCGTTACTTAATATCGCGTCGTTTCCGCAGAGTGAGACAACACTATCACGTTTTACTTGAGAGAAGTGAAATAGAAATAATATTTCTTGACATTTTAATTTGGTCGTATATTCCATAGAGATCCCAACTTTATATAGTTTATGGAACTGTAGAAGTAGGAATGTAGTATACAGCCAAAACCATAAACAAATAAAATTGCTGCTCGAACAATAATAGTCGGAGGTGCCTGCGCTTATAAACAAAATTATTTACTTGTAATGCTAGCTTCACACGCAGAAAGCTTAGGTGCCTGAGACTAAAAGGCGATGGTTAGTGGGTTTGACGCGCGCGGTACCAGGCAGGTTCAATAACTGTTCCAATGCCAAAAAACTTACTGAACGCAAACATTTATTGAATAGTACTGCAGCAATGGGCGCAATGGCACTTCGATCGGCATTGATCGTCTCGGGACTGCTTTATAATATACCAGCGGCAGCCCAGCGGTTTCACCCGCGTAACTCTCGATCCCGTGGAAAATCGGGATAAAATTATGGCACTGTGGTAGATTATAGTCTGGAATGACTATAATCTACCACAGTGCCAAATTTTAACAAAATCCATTCAGTGGTTTTTGCGTGAAAGAGTAACAAACATCCATCCTTACAAACTTTCGCGTTTCTAACATTAGTAGGATGAAAAATATCTATGGTCTAGGAGTTATTAGCGAAAACTTTTGTCTATGCCTTTGGTCTCTATATTCTATATTTTTTCATAAATTGGCGGGAAAGATAGTGTCCCAGTTTTTTAAATTTGTTTGTGCCTTTCAAGACATGGAAGAAAAACCAAATAATATTGAAGACATTGATGTGAACAGCCCAGAGTTCTACGAAAAAGTCCAAAATGAAATAGAATCTGACACGGCCCGAATGAAGAAAGGTGTCGAAGTTGTTATGAATTTACGGAGTAAGTTTGCACTTTATTTTGATTGGACCATTAGCATTCACTCGCTGTTTATTATAAGAGTAGTAACAATACTTTCAATTCGAGATTATTTAAATCAGTCACCATCATTTACCTAGGTACCTATAAGTTGACCTATGACCATAACCAAAATAAATGACCTTTTCTGTGTTAAAGAATGAAGTCCGCCCCAGAGCGGGGGTCTTCCATGAGGTTCCACCAAATTACCTAATAAAAAGGTGCTAAAAGTTTGGGAAGTATCCCACTGACCTGGGTTGCAATCATTCAATCAATTTACCTATGGTAGGTAGGTACCGTACCTACGTCATTTGTTGCAAGTTTGCAACGGGATTTGTAAGTAAGTAAGTAAGTAATTTATTTATTTGCGTAAATAAGGTACAGAAAGTTCTTAAGCAAAATAATTACGGATCTCTTATTCTGCCTGTAATTTCGGCGTGCAAATTAGTCGTAGAAGTTAATCACATAATTTCAAGTCAAAATTCGTGCAAGCAGTCAAAGTTAATTAAAACGAATTGATAAAAATTAAAAAAAAAATTATCCACATAAATTTAAATTGTATCATGGCTACCGGTTTACAACTTATAATCTAAAAACTCAGGTACCTACACTGTAAAAACATTTATTAATAAGTAGATTTGTTAAACTACGCTTAAATTTAGTGAATGGTAATGTTTTTATGGTAGGTACTCGGAATTTTATTGTACAATTTGATGCACATAATATAGCTGTTGTTGGATGTTAGCGTGAGATTCGTTTTTGGTCGATGCAACTTGTCAACATTATGTGATCGAGGGGCGTAATAACTCGTCGCATGCTCAAAAAGTCCCTTATGTTTGAAAACAAATATACATGACTCCAAAATATATTATATATGCATGGTAAAGTCAAAATTTTGTATTTTCGAAAGAATGGGCGAATGCTTGAACTGTCTTGTAGTTTGTAGGAGTATGTAGTATGATAATTATACAAGCTAAAGTTTGTTGTTCCATCTCGAATACTGAATTCAAATACCTACATAGCAGAATAGTGAGTGGTTGCTTTGGCACCGGTCTACGTACTTTTAATGAAATTTTGCAGCTCGTTCCTTGTTATTTTCATCATCCGCCTATCTTTGTCATGGTTAAAGATGCTCATATTAGGATCTAAGGATCATAGATCTACCTATACTTATGTATATGCCATTAGGCAATGTCGACCTATCTACTTAGATTAAATTTTTCATATTTTAGTTGAAGCTGCTGAAATAGAAGTAGAAACAGCAGCTATGTTCCACGCCGAACTCTGGTACGATTTGCTAGTAGCTATGAACGATGTACACGAAAACTCTGGAGATGAAGAAACAAAGGAAAATTCACTAGCAACAAATATTCCGACTGATATTGAAGGAAACACAGAAGCCATTGAAGCTAAGACAAAATAATATCTGTATTTGTATCGTAATAAATGGTTTTCCTATTTTGCAGTAGGTAATTCAGTGACATTAATCTTTTATTACTACCCATTTTTATCTGAGTTAAGAGCTCGTGGCTAAACTATAACAGCCGCACGGGGTCGATCTTCAAGGTTAAGCAACGCTCGCCGAGGTCGGTCTGTGGATCATGGGTGACCATCTTAACATCTTAACATGCCGAGATTCCTCCGTGCAGGAAATCACGTTAAGGGAAGAGTGCTTAAGATGACAGTCAGATAGATGTCACACCTGCAGCCTGCAGTATTTTAATATTCGCGCTAAAGGTGAACGGGTTCACCTTTTACACGACGTTTTAAAAAGGGCTCGTAGGTGCCGCTAGTACCGATGTTCAATATGACGGACAGTGAAAAAGTATTGCAAAGTAGGGAACGTTTTCGTGATTTTTTTGTGAAAAAAAATTACCAATACTTTGGTTTGGTGGTGAAAATACACGTAAGGTAAGATTTTTTTGTTTAAACTAACTTTAATTGTAAACGGATTGTTATGAAACAAATAGATATTGATATTAACGTATACTAAAATATATTGTCACGATATTTGAATGAAACTTTCGTTATCCATTTGGTAAGACGACATACGGTCGGTGTAAGATAGCATAGGTACTATGGCGGTACTGGTGGTATACTAATTTTGCTTTTAAATTTCCTTACAGGATGCTGTGAAATTACAAGAGAACATCGACGCGTAAGAGTTGGTCACAAGAAGACATAACTATGGGCGCTTTCAATTTAGACGTTTCGTGTTGGATCCGCTGAAGAAAGACTTCTGATAACATTGAGGTAAGTACCTACCTACCTAAAGTAAACAACTTAGGTATATTTTATATTTGTGATATTATTTATTAGGTAGGTACTTACTATAATTTTATTAATTGTTTTTTTTATAAAATCGTTTAGTAAAAAAGATAATAATATTAAGAAGAAGTAGTATAATCAATATTTATAATTACTAATTAGTACAGTAAGTATGATCAAATAACAAATGAGCTTTTAAATAAACTGACACACACCAAACGTTGTCGCTGATGTGCTACATTGCGTCACGGTCCGTAAGTTTGCAAATGAATGAATTTGAATATGAAGCTTTTGGTGTGAATTTTCACATTCAAATTCATTCATTTGCACGTCTAGCACGTCTCCGAAAACGTTTGGTGTGGGTCAGCCATTAACTTTTGCACCATGTATTTTTGTGAAAATTACAATAAAAAATTATTATGTAGAAATATCATCTGTAAAAAGATCATTGTATATGGAAGCATCAGAATCTCCACTCAAATTAGATACGGATGAGATTGCTGCAATTTCGTCTGATGTGGACTAAAGCTGATTATATAAGTATTAGAAGTCTGTGTTTGAGATCCTGGAGATAGATTCGTAAAATACCCGCGTTGTTCATAAAATTCCGAATCTAAGTAACTTATAATAATCTCGAGTATACGATTGTGGCGTCGCGTATTTTCGGATAATTCCAAAAATGTCGTATTTGGCATCCATTTTACGACTTTCCGAGATCCTCTAAAAGTCGTTTAATAAAGACAATAAAAAAGATCTGTCTTCATCTTCGGAAACATCTTCACTTGCATTTTTTTTGTTTTGCATTCTTTCTGCGAGTATTTTTAAAAGCTTGTTAGTTTCATTGTTATCATTGGCAGATGAACTTTTAGTTTTACTTTTCGATGTTGACGCAGTGGGGTCGTCACCAGTCTGTTTATTTTTTTCTTTTGAATCTGGTTTTATTTTTTATAAAGTTCCGACAAAAACTACAGCTGATCAAAATATCGTTGTCTTTTTGCTTCGGATCCACTTTTTGAGTCTCGCTGCTTTTTCAAGTCTCATGCATAGGTACATGCATCTCTTATACAGGTATCCATTTTTTTTGAAGTACCATTGCTGAAATAAAAATAAATATTATTATTACATGTACTTATCCGCCGGTGCAACCAGCAGATAAGTACCTGTAATGACTGAATTGCATAATTCTTATCAACATGGAATCTCAACTATTTCTGGAATTGTGAAAGATACGTGCCAACAGATTTACAAAACCCTACGAGGAATTTGTTAGCCTGAACTAAAAAAAGGGGATTGGTTAAGAATCGCACAAGGTTTTGCAACTAACGCAAACATCCCTAATTGTTTGGACGCTATAGATGGTAATTACATGTAAGAATAACTAAGCCCCCTAAAAGCGGTTCGCTTTATTAGGTACAACTAAAAAAAGTTTTTCTCTATTCTATTATTGGTCATTTGCAATGCAAATTACAAATTCATTTTCATCGATGTTGGTTCATATGGCAAAGCATCAGATTCACAAATATTTAGAAACAGTGATTTTTTCAAGAAACTTCAAAATAACAGTCTAATTATACCAAGTTCTACGGCAATAACAGAAAATGGTTCGCCACTACCGTTTGTTTTTGTCGGTGATGAAGCATTCGGCATCAGTAATTTCATACAACGCCCCTATAGTGGCAATTATTTTTATCAAACAACATAAAAAAATTAACTACCGCTTGTCACGTGCTCAAAGATACATAGAGTGTACGTTCGGAATTATGACTAATAAATACTACATCGACCAAAATTATAATGTAGAAATATCGTTTGCGGCAGATATTGTTCAAGCTATCTGTGTTTTACATAATTTCTTACAACGTGACTGACGAAATTTATAATAGTAATCTATTTATTCAAGATAGGCAGATAGATCAGGTGGTTCATAATGAACAGAATTTGCCAGCAACATCAGTTCGCGATAAATTTGCAGAATACTTTGTTAACGGAAAAGGAAAATTGTCATGGCAAAATAACAAGATTTGATTTAAATAAATAGTTACCTGCTGAGTTTTTTTCATCAGTAGTTTTATTTTTAAAATCCTCTACTTATAAATTTTTCACAGGTACCTTCCCAAGCATTTTTTGTTTCCTTGCGATTACCAACTGTGTTTGTCGCTTTTGGAGTTCCATACCTATAGCAGGACGTATTTCAATTTCATTTATAAATTCTTTCACGTTTATATCATCTATTAAGCAAATAAATAAATGACATATTAAAGATGACATATTATGTCATCTTTCACTTTACATTTATGTCATCTAACACACGCATCAATCTTTTTGTTTAGGGTTCCATACCCACAGGGTAAAAACGGGACCCTATTACTAAGACTCCACTGTCCGTCTGTCTATCTGTCACCAGGCTGTATCTCATGAACCGTGATAGCTAGACAGTTGAAATTTTCAGATGAAGTGCCTATTTCTGTTGCCGCTATCACAAAAAATTTTAATAATAAAAATTAAATTAAAAGGAAGGCTCCCTTACAAGAAACGACACGTGTTTTTTTCGGTTTATGGTACGAAACCCATCGCGTGAAAGTCCGACTCGTACTTGGCTGGTTTTTGTTTGATTATGAAAAATTTAAAAATATAGGTAGGTACGTAAGATATTGACCTCATTATGACTTATTTCATTCTCATGATTAAATATTTGTGTTGAGACAAAACGTAGGTATGTCATCTTAAGCACACTTCCCCTAAGCCGTTGGTCCCAGCTGTCATTTGGAAATCTTTGGCAGTCGTTACAGATTTTCAGAAGCAAGAAAATCTGACACCAGTCTTTCCAAGACATACCCTGTTACCTACCCAGTTAATGGGTTGTGGAGGTTTGGTAGGCAGCTGCTCCTCTGGTATTGGTACCTACTGGTATTCAACTGCATCTGGCTTGACTGGGAGCCGATCCCAGTACTTACCTATAGTTGGGAAAAATCTAGGTAGGCAGATGATGATTAATCTGAGTTTCCGCCCGGAAATCTCAGCATAAAAATTGACCTTTTTAGGTCGTAGGAATTTGTTTGTTCTAAAGAGTCACTGCTGCCCTGGAACGAAAAGGGCATTTGGGGGAACATGGGTTGGTTTTAGTCGGTTAGAGCGGAAGAAGTCATTTGATGATTGATATTGATACATAGGTAGATCAGATAGCCTACACACAACATCACGATTATTCTCTTAAGGGTTAAACTAAAGGTTCGTATATGGTTCGTATAGTTAGGTATATATTTTGTAAGTAGGTTAAACATAATACCTACACGTGAATCTTTTTGGGTAATTTTAAACTAGATGAGGCCGGTGTTTCCAAGCTGACTACCCTGAGAAGAAACACCAAAACAAACTCAGGTAAAAAAAAGTCTCTTAAAGTTCATACAATTGTACACATACAGTTGGTGTGGTACGTAATAGAGCTAAATAAGGCGTGATCTGTAACCCTTACAAAATAAATTTTAAATAGTACTAGTTACTACTAGTTCTGGGTAGATATTAAATAGTACCTACATATAGTTGGTGGGTATGGACATGAGCAGCACGAGCTTATTATAACCTTTTTTTTTTTGAATGGGGCGAATCCTCATGGATATTCTCTGCCCTGGTGCGGGCGGAGGGGTCTGTCAGACTCAGATTGACTAAAACCACCCCGGTGTTCCATCTTCCACCTACGCCGCGGATCGCGGGAACCAATGCGACTTCCGTAATCCCACCCCATGTAACTCAGTAGGTAGATAGGTACGGGTAGTCAGCAGTCAGGAAATCGGCATCTCACAAAGGGAAAGTTGCCGACAATATTTCATACATTTAGGCATTCTTCCTATAGTACAAGTATTTATGTAGGTAAGTACCTACTGGTACTTTTAAGTAATTTGGCCAAAAACATACAAGACTGTGAAAGTAGAAGAACGACAGATAAGGGAAGGCACCCGTAGACTGGACTTAAAGACCAAAAATGTTGCTAACCAGAACCTTAGAAATGTTAAACACAGTCCACGATACCAGTCCGTATAATTATTCAACAGATTGCCTTTAGAAATAAAAAGTGTTGTCTACAGTAGCGCTTTAAAAAAAAAATCCTTAATAAATGTCTATATGCTGTACATAGATTACCTACTGAAGTAGAACTGTAATATTCTTGAATTATTTAATTGTTATTATTTTAAATTTTAAGGAGTTGATCATATTGTTATATTTAATAAATTATTTTTAATTGTTGATGTAATTTTTATATTGTATACTGTATTGTGTAGTTTTATGTGTAAATTCAGATACAAATTTATGAATAAAATAAATGACTATGATTATGACTATGATTGGCAGTCGCTCCATGTAAAATACGGTTACACTGGAAGCCGACTCAAATATGATTGAGAACGGCTACGCAGACTGTTTCAACTTAGTTTAAAGCATTTCCAAAGCATACAGCTGCATATATCTCCTAAAAATAATAAGTATTTTTTTAAACTTAGTGACGGTTATAAATATGGCCTTGATGAGAAACATACACGGGCAACGGGTTGTTTGTCGTGAAAATAAAATTAATTAACACATTGCCACAACAGCGTTCTGATAACAAAACTATTTTCCTCGAGTCAATACTGAACGTGCTCGAAGAAGTGGTTCCTTGTTAATTAAATTAATTAATTAGGGCAACAAAGCAACAAATGTGTGATTATTTCAATAATCACACATTTGTTGCTTTGTTGCCCTACTTATTTTACGATGTTTTTTGCTTAGGTCGGTGAAGCAAATGAAATAAGAAAATGTGGTTTGGTGAACTATGTTTTACTACTAGTAGGTACCTAATCAATGTTACCGAAGCCTAAAGAATTGCTATCTTGCGATGTTGTAACGCCAACGTCGGCGACGTGTCGTCGTACCGCTGTTATATCAGCTATCGGCTCTTATTGTGAACTGGTATCTTTAACACAGGTTACTATGTAACCTAGCTAAGATGCTAGTTGCGATACGTTTCCGTGACTTCGAAACCAACGTGATTGTGCCTAAGACGTTTTTGTAATCCGATAACTAGTTTTTATTGTGACTAATAAAGCATTATTATTATTATTGTGGTCCACACCATACTGATTTTGCTTGTACAGACTTTGAATTCTGAATATATTTTTTTATTCAAAGTGTGCTTTGTTGTTTGTACAAACAAAATTGTATAGAAGTTTATGAAAGTCTGTATCGCGTGGACGGTCTATTATGGACGGCGGATAGTTAATCATCAAAACAATTAGTTTCCCACTGTTTAAGAGAAGCCTTTGTTCATGACACAAAATCCAAAGTACCAACGTCGTCAGAATGTTTTCCACGCCAAATCCGCTATCACTATCTCTATAAGTATTATAAAATAAAGTTCCTCGCCGCCTCTGTCTGTCTGTCTGTTCGTGATAAACTCAAAAACTACTGAATAGATTTTCTGCGGTTTTCCCCAATGGATTCGGTAATTCATAAGGAAGGTTTAGGTGTGTAATTCGTCCCGAAATTCCTACGGGAACCGGGAAAATTGGATAGGCGCGTACAAAGTCGCGGGCAAAAGCTAGTAATATATATAACACTCTTATAAAACCTCACTTGGACTATCTAATAGAAGTAGGTATGGAGTACAGCGGCCAAAATATTGAAACACTGCAAGTAGCACAAAATAAGTTAATAAAAACATTCTTTCACTATGATTACAGTACTGAAACACAAAAAAAAAACAAACACAAAACTAAGATATTGAATATAGTAATATATAATATAATATAGTAACTTATACACGCTGAAATTTTAATGGTTGTTTTCCCACGGCAGAACGATTAGCCGTATCAGTACTTAGTACTATCGAAGCATTAAGTTCATAAACTCGAAAGCTTGAGAAGCAATAGTAACTCACTAGACGTGATGTTGGTACTACTGGCAGAGCGGCGGTGCGCCGACAAAGTGAAAAGCGATTCATAAATGTTCAGAGCAAAATAAGCTCTCGCACGTAGTAATACGGCATTAACTTGCCTGCAAGCACGCGGCGAGTGAGGCTCCGCGCATCGTGCGCGGCATCCCTTTATGTTAAGTTATTCGGTATTGTGTTTCATTGAATCAGGAGTCCTATCAGCTGATTGATACGCGAAGGGCAACAACCGCGGCCGCTTTGCGCGAAATTATCGCGATGTTGGTATAACTATTGGTTCGAAGTCGCTTTTGAGTTTTTGTTTTGATTTTAAATTTATTATTTTTCATAAATCGATTGTATTATCAAGAAAAACTCATAATTGCAACTTAGTAAGAAAAATACTCATTAAAAATAATCACACTCAAATTAATTTTACGAAAAAACTAATAAATGCAAATGACATACAATTACCTATACTCACCACGCACCAACTATGACAAAAAAAATTATTATGTACGAAGGTGCTGCAATGTATAGGTTAAAAACCAAATAACACTAAAAATGCAAGATCAATGTCAATCTTTATAAAACACCTAAAATTTCATATTATAATAAAGCAAGCGCACCTTAGTACATACCACTTCCAGTTGCGCATGCTCCGTGTATGTTTATGTTTTAGCTGTGTTATATTATTACGGACTACCCTACACTTATGAAATATTTATCGTAATTTATAATTTTTCTACAACTATTGTTACTGTACGTAAGTTTTTAAGTGCAATTATCTTTGAATGCTATTTTTTTTAATTCTCATGTAAGTAAGTTAAGTAATTCTTATGGGAAGTTAAGATATGTCAAACCTCAACTAGGTATCGTCTAGGATAGCTTACCTAATATTAGGGTAGCTAATTAGTGTGAAATTCGCGGCTTGCAAAATTATTTCACAGCGAACCCTAAATCTAACGCGGCATTATTATGAATCATTTTAATTGGCTCCCGATAAGTACATGTTGTTAGCTAATAAATTTAATATTCCGTCACTTGTGACTTTAATTCCGTCAAGATGAATCGTTATTCAATATTGTTTGTTTTATTGCTATGCGTTTTAGTAGATTCGTATACAAATAGGAATAGACATCACCACAATTTAAGGTCTGATAAAAAGCTGTTCTCGCCGCCACATTGCACGCAAGTAACAAAAGGTGAGTCCTAAACTATTTCAGACATACAGAGATCCGCAGATGAGCCCAAGTAACCGACGTCGTCATCATCATCATTTCAGCCGAAAGACGTCCACTGCTAGACATAGGTCTCGCCCAAGAGACGTCACATCGACTGTTCCCTTGCGTCTCGCCTCCAGCGGATTCTTGCGGCCTCCAGTAGATCCTCGGTGAAGGACACGGCACGTATATGACATAGCCCGAAAATTTCTTCTTTCTTTCTATCATTCTAGGTCATTGGTACCTACACCTTGGGAGGCTCCCAAGGTGGACCAATGACTTGAAAGCCGCGGGAATCCTCTGAATGCAAGCAGCACAGTTTGTGGCGTCTTTCCGACTGAAATGATGATGATAACGGACTTTTTTTTCTTATACTATATTGGTAATTTCTATTGCATAAGTACATAAGTTTTAATTACAATTTATATTTCAGATACGGACTACCAAGCTAGATTTAGGTATAACTATCCAACCGCTTACATTCAACCTGGGCAAAATGAGGCTTATCAACAAGTAAGTGATGTTGGTTTACTTGTTTATTAATTACTAGCACTTCGCCCGCGACTTCGTTCGCGCGGTAGGTAAGTACTCCACAAACTTCAAGTTTTGGAAAATTAACTACTACGATATCCATTCAACGGTCTCAGGATCAGCCTACTATTTTTCCCGTTCACCCCGTCAGGGTTTGATATATCCCACTTTTAGTATGTTCATTCCAATTTCCACGTAAATTGAAGTAAAGCAATAATGTCCTCCCATAAAAACTTCATCACTCCGAATAATTTTAACAAAAAGCGGTCATTGTGACTTAACCGTAATAGTTTGACAGACAGCTTCGTGGATTACTTTATTTTTATGTTTCATCAATAGTTTTCGCAGCGCATGCGATGAAAGACATTTTATGACAAATTTTTTACACCCTGGGTTATATTATTCAAGTTTTAGTAGGGATCCCTAATTATTTCTGGAATTAAATATAGATAGCCTATGTTACTTCGTGAAGATGCAGCTTTCTAACGGTGAAAGAATTTTTAAAATCGGTTCAGTAATTTTTGGGCCAAATCGTAACAAACAAACAAACAAATCTTTCCTCTTTATAATAGGTATTAGTTTAGACTAGTAGCCCCTCAGAATAAAGAGTCCCCAGACAAAAGGATCTCTATACGCACATTCACAATACTAATACTTAGTTACATAGGTTCATATAGCACCTGTTTATCTGAGACATCAATTTTAGCTCTGAAGATTCCAATCCGGAATAAAAAACCTTTTTAGTTTTGCTTGCAAGAGTCTGTTTGATTTAAAACGAAAGAAAGTTCAACGGGTGATAGTTCTATGCCTTTTCCAGCTGTTCTGTGTGAACCCTGCCACAGTCAACAAGGCGGTGACGACCGTATGTGATTGGGCAGCGCCTCCTCAAGTCCAGTTCACTTTAGGCGATGAGTACATGCACGTTGTACGCCAGGACCCCACCGGCCGCTTCCTGGGCAATGTTGTCATCACTACGTTCCAGTACTGCAACCATAGCCTGCATCACAATGGCACCAGATCCAGGGCGGATGTAAACGTTACAGCTTTGTAATGTAATATTGTTCGATTTTTAATCTGAATGATAAAGCTTTTATATGATTAGAGTAACTTGTTTCTTTATTACCTACCTAGTTAGATACGATTTACAGAACACTGCAACTGCGTTTATTATTATTATTACTAATCAACCGAACTTAACTTCAACTGTAAGGTAACGTGATTATTTAACACTAGCTTTTGTACGCGCATATCCCGTATTTTCCCGTTCCCGTAGGAATTTAAGGAAATCTTCTCTTAGCTCTTAGCATGCCAAGTTTCAGCTTTCTACGACCAGCTTTAATCCGACTGTGCGTTGTTTGTCAGTCAGTAAATGAACGAAACGAACCTGAACAAATCGGAGATTTTTACGATTTTAGGCTCAATACCCTATCAGTCTTGCAATAGTTATTTATGATTCTAGTGTACCGCACTAGAATCATAAATAACTATTACAAGAAGTTGGTTTTTACAAACAAGTAGGTAGGTAAACGAATGTGTACCTTGCCATAGTCACGAGTTTGTTAAAACCAATTTCCTCACGTGTGTCATACAACGTTTTTCAACACATTTGCGAGAAAACAGTAGGTAGGTACATTATAGGTAATGAAACAAACTTTTAGGTTTTAGATATCAGTTGGAAAGTCGAAACAATGTGTGACGTTCCATATATGAAAATAGCGCGAATTTTCAAATGGCGTCACGTGCGCATGGTGAAAATTAGAACTACATCTTTCGCTTCATGTTCTCTTTAGTATTAAAATGTATGAGACAAACGCAAAAGCGCTTCCAAGGAGGTTCGATCATTCAGTTTATTTTATTCTAGTAATGTGAAACTCCTTGTTAGAATTCTTATATTTTTTTAATGATAATTAAAAAAACTGTAAAAAATTACGCATGGCGCTATACAACGAGGAGTGCGGTAAAATAGGTAGGTACATATATGAGAGTACCTATTTTATCGTAAGTTCCAATGTATTGTGCGTGATTTTTAACTTTCGAACAATATATACCTACAGGCTTTGTAAATGCATTTTTGAGCAAATGTGTTGAAAAACCTTATTCGTGACCGAAATTAAACCCCTAACGAACGACAATGATTTTAAAAATCGCGTGAGAGTCATACTGAGACGGAAAATTTTAAAACCGCCGTTCAAAAAACATAACACTCGTTTTTTTGGGCAGTTGTGTAAAAAACGAGCCAACAGTACAACGCCATCTATCGACCACGTAGTAAACTAACAAAATATTTGGCAGGAGAAGACGTTAAATAAACGCCCATATGTTACAATAAATAACGAGGTATTAAAATGGTCACTTTTATGTCTTTTATCTTGCGACGTATTAAAAGTTTCACAAATAACTCAACAATTTGTTTTGGTGTTATTTTCATGCTTTCGTGCATTTAATTTTTTCTCAATAGGTGGCGCCAGGAGTCAGTCAGCATGACGCTAAGCGCTCTATGAAGTTTCTTACTAAACTTAAAAAAAAACAATATCTTTTGATTTTGTGGGTCGAATTCGGGATAACACTTAATATTTTCACGTATAATGTTTCCCATATAGGTACCTACTTTCTAACGCAATTCAGATAATTCAGGCACAATTATCTGTAATCAACATCTCATCTTGTTGAGCTGATGATGAAAGGTAAAAGTCAGGATCTGATGCTGGGATCAAAGAAAAAATCTTTGTTCAGCGATATCTTCGCCAATTGTCAACCGATTTGCATGATTCTTTTTTTGTTTGAAAGAGTATTTTTCCAAACTAGTCTCGTTTCAATTTTAATTAACAAATAAACCTGAATTAACATGTTTTTGGGGTTATCTATTCGGGCATAACTTCATTGTTTACTAGTGGCCCGCCCCGGCTTCGCCCGGATGTCAATTTTTTTTCAAAATTTTCTTTCATTTGAACCTTCTCCTGACAATAACAATCACAACAAATAAAATAATTAACGAAAAAGTTCTTCCGAGCAATTGTGGACTGACGTAAGATGGCGACTAATCAGAGCACAAGTCGACAAATTATCCGTTTTCGTGTGATAGTAAACCTGGTAACAAGGCTCTCAATGGTCTATTCAGAAAAAACAAAAACCAATGAGGGTAACCAAGTTAAAGTTTAGTTTAGTTTTGTTAAAGTTATTTTATACTCAGTCGAAGTCAGTTACCTAAATTTTTTTGTAAAAAAGTTTTTTTATACAAAAATATTCATTGTACCTACAGACACGGCAAGCTTACGATTTTACTATACCTATGTAAGTATAGAATGACGAATATTATCTACCTATCGTTCACCACCCCCTCCATCATCACCACTACCACCAACACCACCTAATCTTACTTTATTTTCTAATAATATGTCTGCTTGTAAAAGCGAAAGGGTTATGTAGGTACCTCAAGGTTCAAAGTTCAACCCATTTTAATATCTTGTTGATTCGTAAGTACCTAAGTATATATTGAACTATCTACTAGGCGTTGACTAGGGATAGATAATACCTACGCAAAGAATTCTAGATAGACAGTGCTGATTATTTCAGAATAAGTAGGTACCTACAAAGTTTTATCAAAAACAATAATATATGTTGGTATCAAGTAGCATATCATTGCGATTTCTTATGGCTAAATCGATGAAACGCGAATCATGGATCGTTACTGATTGCTTTCTTTGATTGAGAAATTACTAGGTAGGTACATCATTCACTATAGGTATTTACAAGTGGTGATAAAGTGCACGCAGAAACAATGTTTGGCACATTAACATACTCTACTTTAGGATTAATAATGTTTATAGTATGTAGTGTTCCCGACACTGCTGGAGAAATAACAGTTTACGAATATGGTGGGTACTAGCCTAAAGGCCTGTTCAGACCTACGAGGTAGGTACTTACAACCCAGAGCGGTAGCGGTAAACGCGGTATCGCACCGAGTATTTTGTATGGAGTTCCGCGGCTGGACCGAAACGTGTGAAACCACCATATCGGCCAGGTACACGATAGGTAAGTATACTTTCGCTGGCATTGCTAAACGGGTACCATCACAGCGGGGCTAGCAGCAAATACGTCCCTCACTCGGGTTTCAGTACCTACTGCTTTGGGTGGAAAATACGGCATAGGTCTAAACAGGCCTTAACAGCGTCAAATTGAATTAGCTAGCGAAACACTCCGCAGACATAAAAATACCTAAACATCATCAACATCAACCCTGAAAACTGATTTTCTAATATTTCATAAATTTGTAATCCACTGGCGATTGTTGACTCTGTAGTAAATCTTGGGGGGTAGGCTCCGCTCGCCCCTTGGATCTTGCCCCTTTCGATTAAAGTGTTCCACTAACCCCGTTTTTTATTATTTTGGTGCAGTGATTCGCCCCGTATGTAGTGTTTTGAGTGAAATTCCTGATTGGAATTAAGATAAGTTTTATTACGATCCAATTTCCTTTTTTTGTTGAATTAAATTTGTAAATTAGGTATTAAGCTGACGCTTTATATTCTATTATTTGTGTTTGGCTACTAATTCTGTTTGGTAATTTTTTTATTACATCGCTACAAATTTATAAAACAATTTTGCTACTATTGCCTTGTATGCTCTATGGGATTTTTTGGGAAAATAAATTCTAGAGTCGGCAGAACTAAACCATAGTCTGCAGACTCTAGAATAAGAAGCAGCATCATTTTAATCATTAGAATTACGATGATTTGCCTTTGAAAAGATAGATAGAGAATTAGTGACGCTTATATCGACGCCATTTTGTTAACTTGTTATCAACAAGTTCAATGACAGCGAGACCGGTGGAGAAATTACTAAGTCTATGTTTGGAAAAACTGTGTAAGTAGGTACGTACTTATGACTGCTTTATATTTAAGGATAATCTGCCGTGCTGTGATTTTGACATTTTTTTCTTAATTTTTTTTATATTTGTTGATTTTGATATTTATTATATATTTTGAACAATAAAAGTATTTTTAACTGTGTTTTAATGTTATTTTTAAATTATAATATGTATATATTTTGCCCACAATAGTTTTTGTACAAAACCGTAATCTTTAATAAGAAAATGTGATTATTTTGTATTTTTTTTTCATACTATTTTTTTTTATTGATTCCATAACCTTGATCTGTGATTTTTATTTAACTATCTAATTTAATTACTAAACATTGAAAAGATTGTGTACTTGATTAGATTCCAAATAACTCTTTTTTAACTTCATATGCAGTTTTATTTCAATCTTCACCATTAAATCCCAAGAAGACAGTATTGAAATTTTCAGAAAAAAATATTCATAAAAATAAACTTAGAGTGCTGACAGTACTTTTAACGCACCTACTAACAATCGGGGGCGATTTGGGGTACCTATCTAATATTCAAGGGGGCGAGTAAATACACTTAGGCATTAGGGGCAAGGTCCAAGGGGCGGGCGGAGCCCAAGCCAAACATGGAATTTGCATTTGACAAAATAAAAAATCGTGAGGCTCTTATGCTTTTATGAGCCGATTGGCTTGTGTTGATACTAAAATTGACAAATGGCTGATTTCTCCCTCTTTCGGGCATACATTCTTTTGACGAACGACCAACCATTACAGTGTGGCACCACTGTAATGGTTGGTCGTCCTAAAAAACTATCTTTTGCCCGGTAACAAAATCAAGACGACTGTCGGATCGAATCTCTCTACTACTAAATTTTAAACTATGGTACTAGTATGACTACACAGAGCCTAGATATGTATTAGGTACCTACTGTTAGGTAAACGCACAACAATCGACAATTCACATAACTTTTATTTAAAGGTGCACATGTAGAAGGCGAAGAAACAACTTTCGCAATGAGCGGTATCATACCTGCGATGACTCAAATGTATACAGTAAATGCGACGGTAAGTTTTATTATTCTCACAAAAAGTTTTAAAGGGTTGTGGGTTGGGTACTTTAAAGTTTGTTTATAAATTCAGGGGCCCACAAACAAGAAACGTGATTTCATTAGATTTATAGTAAGTAGGTACCTACAGCGGTGCGATTCTGTGAACATCTCACTGTGTGAGCATAGGTGAAGTGAGCTGTCAATTCACACAAACAAGATGGAATGACAGTTCACTTCATGCTCTCTACACCAAGTTAACACGGTGAAACGTTGACAGAACAAACCGGCTGAACCTTTGGTGTGCGAGCCCGACTCGCACTTGGCCGGTTTATTATTTTAGTGGATGTGCAGTTATAATTGTGATTTGTATTTTTAAGTTTTTTTTGGTGTTAGGTGACACCAAAAAAAATAATGTTTTTTTTTGTATTTTTAGCCATCGCGACCAAGATTTGAAAATAAACTCACATTTGTCAAAGTCGAGTATGACAGCCCTATGACACCAGTGGAAATAACGTTTAATCCGATCACGTCCATACTGGTGTTCTACATAAGGTTTCCATTCATCGATATACCTTTTGGCATCGTTGGTTACTCTGTCAGAGCCAAACCCGAAAAAATAATGAGATCAGGGAGTAAATGCCAGTGCAACAGAAATATTCAAAGGCTTTTGAGAAGCTTTTGCTTAGTATAAATCCAATTTGTAAATGGAACATGGGGCTCAATGGATCACTTTTTTTTCTAAAGGCATTTTCGGTTACATTTCTGCTTTATTGACTAAGGTTTTTAATTCAATACATGGAAGCATATTTAATATTTCACGTTTTTTTTTTAAATGCCGCTTTTACTGTTTGGTTTATTTTATAAGATTTTTTTTTCTCATACAGCGAATTGATCCATTGTGGCCCATGAATGGGTCACAGTGGATTAGAGTTTGAGTCACAGTGGATCAAATGGGGTACTATGAATCATAAGTGTTTAAAATAAAAAACACTTAATATATTAATTAAACTCTTTATTTATTACAAATTAAAAATAATTATCAGTCATTGCTTTAATCAGTCTTGGTTGCAAAATCAACAAAATNCAAAATCAAATCAACAAAATACTTGTTAAGATTAATAATATAGCAAATTTATGAAAGAAAACAAAATCCGAAACTTCTACTACTTTTGTTTAGTTTTACAACATAAAATACACCTAAAATCTCCTAAAAAATCTTGAGCAATCTCCTAATCAAATCTCCTAAAAAAACATGAACAATTGAACAAATTAAAATAACAAAAATGCACTTCTAAGTCGTGCAAAAATAAAAAAAAATATTTAAAAAAATCTTTAATTAAACTGTTTTACGAACTATCAATGTTTTGAACATAATAAATTGAATACTTATCAACTTAACGTAAATCAATTTTTGAAAAATCAACATCAAAATAATATAAACCATGCGTTCTTTTCGTGCTTCCTGTAAAACCTGGTTTAGGTAAAATCATTTTAATGTCATGCAACGGGACTGTGGCAAGATCGGGAATGACGGGCAGGTGAAATTTGTTTGGATTTTTAACAGATTTGCGAAGAAAACTGACCTCTGTCTCTTCATCTTTTTCCCCTATGACTCTTGCAATATAATAAATATGTTTGCTCTTTACTTCAAATAATATTAATACAAAGTCTCCTTCTTTTGGTAAACTATTCAGTGGAATAAATTTATCCGGATTAATTGTTAAAACTTCAGCTTCCTCTTCAAGCATTGGTTCTTCTTCAGAATAGATGCTATAATAATTCGGTCGTCGTCTTCACTGGAACTGTCATTATTTAAGACCTTTCTTTTCACAGCAGCCTTAATCTGTACCTTAGCCTTTTTATGCTTTAATTCTTCGGCTCTTCTTTCAATTTCGGCCTTTTCTGGTGTATCTGTCGCAATCATGGTTTTACCTTTTCGTCTATCTGTTCTGCCACCTTTTCTAGGAGCAGCTTTTGGTAAACCACGAAACTCTAATGGACTAATAAATGTTCTTGTTTGCGTATTTAGGCCTCCAGATGTCGAAGGTTTTGGCGTTTGATCACAGCATGAAGCAAAAGATGGGTTTACAGATAGTATATTAAGATCTGGGACAGAATGGCATAATTTTACTGGTGTGCAAGGTGGTTGAATAAGATCTTGATTTTGAGGCGCGATAGAAGATATGGATTGTTCTGGCTGAGTGTCATTTAGAAATTGAATAGGGAGTTGATCGCAGTTTTCAAGGAATATATTGTTAGATGGTGTATTTTGACAGTTAGTAAAGAGGATTAGGTCATCTTCGATTGCTGATGGTGTCTGTAAAGGTGGCAATATAGATGGTGATGGACTTCTTGTTCTGTTCTTGTCATCGTTCTCGTCGTTGCAGAAATTAATTTCTTGTTCTATGTCGACTGGATTTGNCATTTCTTGTTCTATCTCGACTGGAGTTGGCTCGTATTGCCTATCAGTAACTTCGCTTGGTGCGAAGTCAAGGTCAGTAAAAACATCTCTATTAAATGGAAAGATCCCCGTAGCCCGAAATGCATTACATATGTTACTCGGTGTCATGGATTTCAAGTGCGCTTCTTTAACGCACCCAGCTACATCATAGATAGAGAATGTTTTGCCTGGGTTGCGCATCATCCAGCCATCAACCGCTTTGTTGTATGCCGTTTTGAAAGGCCCAAAAACGCCAACATCTAAAGGTTGCATCTTTCCCGTGGAATGCGGTGGACGGTAATAATTGTGACTCCATTCTCTTTAGCTAAGTTAAGAGCCTCAATGCAAATGTGCGACTCATGATTGTCTAGTATTAGAAGACTAGGGTTATTTTTACAGCTATTTGTATGAGATATAAAATGTTGTAATGTCTTAACGAACAGTTCTCCATTTATCCAGCCAGATTGTGTGGCGAGACCTAAGGTCCCAGGCGGTGCCTCATTTATCATGTGTTGTTTGAAATGAACCCTTGGAAAAATCATAACAGGTGGCAGAGTATTGCCCAGTGCACTCACTATGTAACATGTAGTTACCAGTGTTCCCCTTTCGGCACTAGTCACTTTGGAGACCTGTTTCTGCCCTTTGACGGCAAGCACTTTGGCCGACTTTTGTACAGTCATTGTGTTGGTTTCGTCTAGATTAAATACGCTAGTACCGTTGCCAAACACAATTTCCCTCGACATAACATTTTCTAAATTATCGAAAAATAAT